>CM043017.1:122223395-122387303 GCA_023690525.1 Holotrichia oblita | reverse complement strand
AAGAATGGCAAAAAATGCCAAAAAGGATGCAGGCTATTATAAAAGTAAAGAGATATCATCCCAAATATTAAAAGTGTAGTGCAAAATCAATAGATTATATTATATTTAAGTTTTAATGGAACTGCATCAAATAAGCTGTGCCATAATATTTAGGAGTATTTTTATTTCTAATTTTTATATTGTTAAACAGCAATGTAAAATAAAAGAAGTTTCTTAGTTAATCTAGATATATTATTGATAAATGTTGTTACAATTTTGTGTCGATATTCTTTTTATTTTTTTTTAATATTGGGACTCATAATTTAAAATAAGCACTGCATAAAATAAGCTGCGAGCCACTATACAGATGTAAAACAAGTAATTTTTTTGGGGATATTATTACAGTAATATATTACAAGCAAATGAACAGAACAGTAGTCATTAAAGATGACCTTACTCATTTAATTTAATAAAAAGAAATAAAAACATAAGAAACAAATATATTTTATAGGTAAAATTGCATGCCTGCATATCGATGTTGAAATACGATGTAAATTTATAGTCGAATATTGAAGGGGTTAGAATAGACTATAGTTCACATTCGTTTTCAAATTCGGAATTGAATTTTTGTTTCAATCGATAGCATCACTTCCAGTTTTAATCAATTTTTATACTTACATTCTATCTTCAAAATATCCACTTTTTCATAATAAAAAAATGTAAATAATTTGCAAAGTGAATTGCCACTGCACAAATATTTTTTCCTTTTTACAATCACTTTTATGTTGACTGGTTTGTGGTTTCAGAAATTGTGACATTCCTTACAAGGTATCTTGTACTGTATGAGATTACTTCGACTCAGTGTGAATGTAGGATCCTTAGTAAACATAAGTAAATTTGTGAGGAGTTAAATTGTCAATATAAGGTAATTTTTTGTAAGTTATCAAGTTATTGTTAATGTTTTCTGCTGTACGACAGTAAAATATATCAGAATTTAAATTAA
Source organism: Holotrichia oblita (assembly GCA_023690525.1). Lineage (NCBI taxonomy): Eukaryota > Metazoa > Arthropoda > Insecta > Coleoptera > Scarabaeidae > Holotrichia > Holotrichia oblita. Next base: position 122,386,321 of record CM043017.1, on the reverse strand, counting down.
TTTATTCAAAATATATTAATGTATCAAATAGTTTGTTTAAATTCTCTTCAATGAAACTACTATGATTAATGTGGTTGACTGTATTTTTCATAACAATCATAGAATTATATTTTTGTGACAGGTGGGTGACTCGAAAACTAATTAATGAAACGGTCTGATGCGATTTTTACCAGTAACAATCATAACGAATTGAAATTTTTGTGACAGTGGGAATCACTTCGAAAAAATATAATCCAATGAAAGTGCCTAAAACAAGACATAAATAAAGGTTGTAGGCGTTGGATTTGCATTTGAATTGAAATTTTTTATGTGTAGTAGGTGCTAGTTCCAGTGATTTCTTAATCACTTCGTTTGCAAAAAACACTTACTTGTTCGTTCAGCTATTTCCACGGTTTCGAACAATTTTCTTCATTCGATGTTGTATGCGTTCGAATGTGTTCTTAAAGAATTACTTATTATAATATTGTTATGTGTTTGCTGTCAGAGGTTACAGTCGTTGATAACTTTGACACTTACCAAGTCCAAGCTTGTGTGGAAGTTATATACTAACTATTTCTCATGCTGTTTCTTATAATTAGTAACCAAACATTCCTGATTTTATCTTTCTTTTAGTACTTCCCTTCGATAGGGTTGTTGTCTGTTTCAAAGCCATCCTATAATTTTGCTCCCAAGCATGTAGTGCCAAGTTTCGTTTATCTGTTTCCTTTAAGCGGACCATTTTTTAATAATCTTTACTTTTAGGGATCTATCACTTTCCATAATTTACGAGTTTCTACATTCAGCTCTTCGTTTGTTGATTTTCATTATATGGCTTTGTTCTTAGGACGATTGACTTGATAATATTGGTTGCTCTTATCGTTGTTTTTACACTGGATTGTTGCTTATTCTTCGAATGTTTTCTGACTCTTAGGTATGATATAATTGTTGTACATACGTTGGGTTACTCTACATTAGTTAGACTTATTCGACATATGCTGTGCTGTTTTGCCTTAGTTCTTTCTACATATTCATTTACTTTCAGTGTATTACAGATACTGAGAGATTCCTTCTGTTTATCCCTTTCATCTGAACATATGACCTAAGCTCAGTTATATAGATATCTGGCCCCTCCAACTTTGACATTATCTTTCTTTTTCCATCAATATTTCTTGATTATGACTATTTTGAATCTTTATAATGGCATTCATAGGTATCGGTTTGTGTACTGCTAAAGCTTTTTGTATGTATTCGGATTTAATATACCTCTTCGCCCCACTCCACTCCCCTTCCTCTTATGTTTGTAAAATGTATAAACATGGGTTATTTAAGGGAAACGTTGAATTTCTTTATAAATTCCCGCAAATGATAGGTATGTTATTAGTTAGTTTAGCTTTAATGAGCTTATTAATTTTCAGGAACGTCATTAACTGCATTTTCAGTAAAATACTAATATTAATGTGATTGCTACAAGAAGTGATACAAAATCCTAAATATGTATGGGTATTTCTATTTTGGAAAAAAATTCAGAACCAGCCGCTGTTGCCTTTAAATAAAACTTGAGATTCTTGTGCCTCGTTAAATGTGTCTATTTTATATAATATTAAAATGTTTGTTAAAAGGTAACTGTAATTTACTCTTATATATACTTATTGAAAACATCACAAGGCAGTACAGCACTAACTTTTACTTTTATAATTATAATTATAATTTCGCAAAAAATTTTAGGCGTTTAATCGTATGTTGATCGTTGAGTCTCTGAGTAATTTATTAGAAATAGTCAAAGGAGTTACAACTAGAACATCAATAAAACGAATTAAAAGCCTGTTCAACATTTGGTTAAAACGAATTTTAACGATATTTTACGAAACAATGAAGGTAAATAATATAAAACAGGTATAACGTTTCTATTAAACCAGTAAGCTTCCGAAAATGTTAATCTGCTGGAGTTTCCGGTAATATTACGAAATTTAGGAAATTTTTGAAAAACTCGGTAATCTAATCTAATGTATATATACACGCAGAAAAACTGTGGTTATACATACATATTTACCAAAATGTAATAGTTATATTAACAACATTCTGAAGTCAAATATTGTCAACGTATCTACATTATTTGTATATGTATATACATATATATAGTAGTCGGATTAACACAAGGATACTTTCAACAACAACAACAACAACAAATTTTGGATGATGATTTAGGAAAACCCCATGACATAAATATAAGATATATGTATATAAACAATACTAAAATAGTTACAACGTTGACTGTCCTGCATATTCATACCGTTTGCCCCTTGCTGCAACTATCTCGTGACACCGAAATTTAGACATGGAGCAAATTGTTGTCGAATATAAGACTGTATCTAATATAATATAATTTAGCTCTAAATGTATAAGTGCATATAATAATTAACTCTCATAACATGATTTGTTAACTTTATAGAAAGCATTGAAAATTTATTTTTATTGAATTACCACCAATATATTAGAGTTTTACTAAAATTTGAGTCAAATACGATTAAAATAATCATTTTTGAATTTGTGTGTATTTATTCGAAAAATTCATCTGATCCCGAAAAGCAGATGATGGACCGCTTAGGCAGTTATCCGAAATTTAATATTTTCACGCTGATGTCATGGTAAATATAACTAACGTGACCAAGTTGATGCAAAACATTGCTAACTTTACAATGGTACATATGTATGTACATGGAAATAGTAGAGGAAAGCATTTTCACATCAAAAACATGATGCATCACCTACCATCATTCACTTATAAATGGGCTGCCCTAAGAATTTTGATGGAACCAATCTCATCGCATCTGGGACAGGCCATGTATTAATACCATTCATTGTAATATGATGTCAAATAAATGTCCTAATTAAGGGTACATTTATTTATCTTTTAAAATTTTAATTTTTCAAATAGCAGCCAATGCTTTTAGTTAAATAAACATATTTTACGTAAAAATAGCTTTGGTTTCATAGCATTACATCATATATCTAGATACTATTTATTTATTCTATCGCTTGCTTGATGGACTTTGTAGTAGTAATTTGTAGTTATAATTTTATTCTAGTTCTTTTTAATTTGTAACAATCCATATTCCACCTGGTATGTGTCATCGTGATTTAGAACTTTTTACGGAGCCTTTAAAGAGCTTTTAATCGACAATCCTAATTTCTTACTCACGATACTGAATTTGTAGTATAGTATCATAATACAAAATCCTACAGGTTTCATCTTATCAGCATGGGTGTATTGGAGAAAAGTATACAGTTAAAAACCTTCTGTCCATAAATTGTCAATAACTCGATAAGCAGCTTGATAAGCGCAGTCAAGCTGACATCTAAGCAGTGCTTTGGAGGATGTAGTTAACAGGGTTTTTCTAATTAAACTACCTACATTTGGTCTCACCCATCTCTTATTACTATTCTTAAAATCGTACTAGATGCCAATTGCTTGTGGAAATGATAAAAATATATGGATCTACTACAATACAGAATGATTTAGAGCTTAGAATATAAGATTTTGTTACTAATTGATATACTGTGGCCAAATGTCAAGAAATGCTGTTTTATACAAAATGTTATCACTTAATATTTAGAAAAAATTTCAATTAAAAATGTCAGAAAATTATTTTATTTGCTTATGCTGTACCCTGGCATGTCCCAGCTGATGCGGTTTCTTTGATAATTTGTTTACTTTTCAGTATAGAGAAAAAAATTTCAAATAAAAGTTGTCCCTATTTATACGATGCATAGCTAGAAAATATTTTCAAATATACAGGAAGTAGGTAAACAAAGCGACTACGAGCGCAGTCACTCGACGTGGACACGCTGTATAAGCTGTAGTTTTGACAGCTAAAACCTGTCAAACTGTCATAATTATGACAATTTGCTGGTGTTACACAGGTTTTAGCTGTCAAAACTACAGCTTATACAGCGTCTCCACGTCGAGTGACTGCGCTCGTAGTCGCTTAGTTTACCTACTACAGGATGTTCCTATTATAGAAACAGCGTATGTAACTTTATTATTTTAAATGGATTACTCTATACAGAGCAATCCAAATTAAGTGTTCACCATTGGTAACTTTGTTATTATTAAAGATACAAGATTGTTTAAATTACCAAACTTGTAGTACTTTTAACGCTATTTAAGATGGAAGAATAAAAAATAAATGAGCAGCGCGTTTTCGAGTTTTGCCGAAAAATATGTTTTTTTTTCAAATGGAAACCCCTGTATATTATATCATTTTCTGCTAGAACTTTAATATTTAAACAAAAAATCTTATAAGAAATTTTTTACTGGGATTAAAAATACTTGAGTTATAATGACTAAATAAAATCAGCTAAGCAATTCGAGAAGTTCGGAAGCGTGTACAAAAATGTATTGAACAACAAGGTGGTATTTTTGAACATCTTCTATGAAAAAATCAGTAATTTTTATTTTCTTTTAATGATAAGTTTATGTATAAAATAAAGTTTATAAAACTTATTTAGCTGTTTTCGTTTATTCATTATAACTCAAGTATTTTTAATCGTAGTAAAAAATGTCTTATAAGATTTTTTGTTTAAAAATTAAAGTTCTAGCAGAAAATGATATAATATACAGGGGTTTCCATTTGAGAAAATAACATATTTTTCGGCAAAACTCGAAAACTCGCTGCGCATTTGTTTTATTTATTCTTCCATCTTAAAGAGCGTTAAAAGTAGTACAAGTTTGCTAATTTAAACAGTCTTGTATCTTGAATAATAACAAAGTTATCAATGGTGAACACTTAATTTGGATTGCCCTGTATGTATATTATATTTTTTTTAGATTCTACATGATATTATAAGTAACTTGTATTAAGACCTTCCTAGACCTATGTGCTTTTGTTTTGGAGAAAATAAATATTTTATCAAAAATTTTGCAATTGCAGCGCTCTCGTTAATGAAGCTGTAGGATCAAAACTAAAAAAGGTAGAACATTTTGGTTTGCGCAAATTGATACGTCTTGAATTGCTTTACTATAACCTATATTAACATGTACGGATCCTTTTGTTGATATACAGTTACTGGTGCTAACATTTAAATGCTAACTCTGTTTTTTTTTTATGGGACATCCTATATCTGTTTACAGGGTTGGATGTAAAATTAAATTCTCTTTCTTTTCATTTCAGAATGTACCCATTTATCTTCAACCGTTTTAGAGAAAAATGTGTATTTCTTCTGCTACTGTCGAAACAGACCACTTCAATTTGCACGAAGTAGGCTATGTAACAATAATATTTTGACTTATTATGTAACTTTCTACCTGAATACATTCCTAATTGTGAGAAGTAATAGCATAGACGATAACAAGATAAAGTATTTACGTGTTTAAATTCAAGTGCGGTGATCTTTTCATCGTGTCTTGTTTATATAGGCTTCTGACAATTTAATATTCTATAAACCAACCAGTAAATACACTTACATCTAATGCATTATTTAATCCACAGTATATTAGTAACTGTTTCCTTCCGTTCCAGAATGCAGCTGGCAAAACAACATTACACGTTTTTCTCCCCACATTATTGCAAACACTCCGATTTAATTCAATCTTGCTTCAATCAGTGTACTTGTTATATGTCGACATACATTTCGCTTTAACAGGTCGTTAATCTACATACGTAATTAAGCCGAGATAAATGAATGAATGACACGACTTCAACAAGAGGCTTTTATTCAATCGGTTTGTAGAAAGAGGTGAGAATGCAAATGTAATGTTAACATCCTCTAATATTGTTTGACAGTTAGTTAAAGTACTAATATCCTCTATGTATATGCACATCCTTTCATAACACAAAGAAAATCATCTAATCGGAGAGTAATAAAATTAAAGTGAAAGATACATAATTAATCAGAAATAGTTCTTTATCTTACTTGTTATTTTTATACATCAAAAGTTAGCATTTTAATTTTTAGGACCGTGAAGTCTATAAATTCCATTACATAATCTCTTTATAACATACTCGTTTTTTTGTTAAGAAAAATTACTGTTTTTTTTTCTCCCTTACACACATCTATTTAGATGTATATGTTAAAGCAGTGTAGCACACTTTCGTAAACGAACAATGTCTGCACTTTCAAAATTTTTATTTTATTTACATAATGTAAAAAGTAATTTTGTTTGTTTACTTTGCTTAATTTTTCCAAATAGGTTTTTTACAATTATTCCAAAAAATATCTATAACAAAGCAAACACATTTACACATACAATTTACATAGCAAGGACTACGCTCTTAGTTTTGATTGGCAATAAAGCTTTAGGTATGGCTGCACACAACAGAAAAAAATTAAGCTGACCGAGGCAGCTCCAATTCTAAATCGCGATTGAATTTAAATACTGATTGCATAGAAGTGCCAACAGTATTACACCCAATTCTTTTTATACACGGTAGATGCGTTCCTGCGAAAACCGTGTGCAAAAAAAATCGTGTAAAAAAACAACAACTTTAAAAATTCGTGTAAGATAAAAAAATTCTATATGTTTTCAAAAACCCGTACAAAAAAGGTAATAACAAAATCTACACTACATAAGTAATAAAAAATAAAACAAAAACAATTCAATTTTCTTAAATACTGAATAAGGAAAGGCTGTGTTCAAGTTGAAGTGCAACGAGATAAAAAAAATGTCGGGTATTCCCCATATTAAAGTCACTACATACCGGGATATTATTTGCAATCTGTGGATTGCATTCTGGGCGACTGGAAATGGGACGAACTGCAACTGTAAGTATACAGGCGCACGATTCGTCCCCCTCACCTCGCAGTAGTATGATTGAGGGTTTCCTTGAATTGATTGAAATTGAAAAGATCGATGTGAGGACAGCATTTTCTAGTAGTTAGGCAAGGGTAAAGAACAGTGGTGGTACTTGCCGTTAGACAGCGATAGCATACAACACACAATTGTCCAGCAGAATACCATGCCTATTTCTTGACTTTGTTAACTCATAGAAATCATATTTTCATCCTTCTTTTATTCATATAAAGACGATCACCACATTAAAAGTTAGCTCTTGGTATGTGTGGATATAAACCGACAGATTTCTAATTATAGTATTCCCCCAATAGCATTTTGTTGCTGCTGTACACATAAGTTTATTATTATTTTTCGTGCAAGAACAAATAAATCGTGAAAAAAATGTTTATTCTTGTTGGCGAACCGTGTTATTTCAAAATCGTGTAAAAAAAGACCGTGTAAAAAAGAGTTGGGTGTATTTCCACACATTTTACTTTCATACTGATTCTGACCGATTAAATTGTTGTAATAGTTTGCCAAATAGTTTCATCTTATTTTATTTTAATCTTTTACTCTCGATAGCGCAGAAAATGTAGATTAAATTTTAGCCTGATAAGAGGTTAGAGCACAGATACAAATAAATAAGGAAGAAGAAACTAAATTCTATAAAATAATTGGAATGTTATTATATTAATTGAATTAATGTTATTTGAAGAGTGCAGGGCAATTCAGCGTTTCCTCCTCTAGCATTTGGAGCAAGAGTCGGGATGGATCTCCACCATTTTCAAGAAATCTTGCATTGCTGATTGCATCATTCATTAATCTCGACGAAGATGTGGTTGCAATCGAGAACGTTTATTGAAATGAAAGATGAATAAAGTAATTTTACTAGATAAACTGAGTGCTGATTAATCAATATTTATCTGGTATAAACAAGAATCCTACCATCCTTGATGAAATGCCAGCAATTATGCACGGGTTGGCCGATGCCAGTAGCAGAATTATGCTGAGATTGGAAATAAATCAATGAAAGGAAGGTGTGAAAGAGAATTTCAGAGAGAATACAGTGCAAGCACAACCACCTTACTGAGGTTTATTGAAACTTGATGCGACGATGGCAGAATTATTATTGGTAAGTAGTCAATACTATTTTAGTTTTTTATACTAAGGGTTTATTAAAATCATTTACATATGTGATTATTGGTTTGCTTCGGTCAAAACAAGAAAAGCGGTCTGTATCTTTTAACCACTAGAGAAAGAAAGCTAAAGCAGAAGTTGCTGGTATAGATGTAATTACAATTGCTCGGAGTGATCAAAACATCGCATCTTTATATCTTCATCCCGAACAACATTGAAATGAATGCCCTTTAGGAAAAGGAGGTACGACAATGAAGGAAATGTAATAGATAAAGAACCAAACGTCCCAAATTAGTTTAAGAATATTTAGAACGAGCTCAAGCAATTGACATACATAATAATTTGCGCTGAGATTGCTAGCATGAACGATGTATATATGTAATTGAATACATCAAATGTATTTGAGTCTTTTTAACATTATTGAAACGGATAATTACTTAGCATACAATTTTTTAAATAATCATGAACAAAGCAAAACTGATATTACGATATTAGGAATTTCACAGAAACACTTGTCATGGAATTTAAAGTGTGGAACCAAGAACACAAGTTAATTCTAACGATGAAGGACAAAGAATACTGTGTTTAAGTTCAATAAAAGCTTCATATTTTTACGAAAAGTGTGATCCACGAATTGTACTATGTAATTCTAAAATTGGGCAAGATTATTTTAGTTACCACATTCAATAGAGGTCATCGCTATAAAAACATTTTTTTCTGTAACCTTTATTACATAAATAATTAATAAAGTTTGTATTCGTTTTGTTTTGTTTTTAAAATGCTAAAATTCAGGTGTAAGAAAATTTTCATTTGATGTCGTTTGTTTTTCCATTAACGTTGTCCTTTTTTCTGATTACGCAATTAACTTACTTCAGATACAAAGTTAACCGTATTAATATCGTTGTTGCAGATATATTTATACAAGAATGTACAGGGACCGCAAGATTAATTTATTGTCACCTGTCCAGCTTCTATTTCCTACCTGTACCTTTAAGAGTGAAAAAGTGAATCTATAATTTGATACTTTAGTCGAACTTGAGTACAAAACGAAGGAAATCGTTTTACTTCTTTTTATTTATCATTTACATAATCCACACATCAAATACTTTTTTTAATTTCCTGACTGCACTGCGGTAAACGTAAGGCCAAACCGCTTTCCGTGAGATATATTTCAACAAGTAAGAAACATGCGTAAATTCCTCTCGTAATACAAACGACCCAATTACAACATCCACTACTGTCCAAACACAAAAACAATAAAATAGGTTTTAATTTACATTTGTAAATAACTTATGTTGATAAATGTGTGTGTTCGACCTTTTCTGGCACGTCATAATTAGAACATCTGTTTATTTTACAATTCACTACAAGGGAAAATAAAAATAAATGCAAAAACATCGTTGTGTTAGACAGTAGTACTACACTGAGAAATCTTTTATGAAAAACAAAGGAACGAATAATTAGGAATTGCAGAGAATGTGATTGTTTAAAGGCTATTCCCATATTAGTTATGCTTACCAACTTCGTAGACTATACGCAACAAGTAAGCGTCTATATCAAATTATGATAAGTGTAAAAATCTCTTAAGGTAAAATGCGGTTATTGTGACTTAACGATTCTGGTATGGAATTAACAAATCTTGAAAATGTAGTACGCTCATTGTTAGTAAGCCTACGTAATTTCGGTAGTAAAATGTTTAACACGATAAAATTGATTTTGTAAATTAAGAATAAAGGAGTGACATTTCTAAATCTCAATGGAGACATACATAGTTTCTTAATGACAAATGACTGAGGAAAGAAAAAACAATAGCTGTGATCAAGCGTTCAAGCGCTGTAATGATGTATTTCGTTAGTAATATCACACCTTTGTAATGTTAATGTGTGCGTGGTGTGTTGCAACCTAGCAAGTAATATGTTATAATTGGATGATAATGGGAAGTTAAGTAACGTATTATGAAAATAAAGTGACAGTAACTCAGAGGCATTTATCAATTATGAATACATTTTAATTTTTCATATCATCATTTATTATATCTATTGCTTAGTGCAATTGTTCATGCTTCACAGTTCAAATGATCTCATATTGATTTTATTATTCAATAAAGTTACAGTCGAGGATATACAGGACTTATCCTTTCTCAATAATCCTTCTTAGTTCTTTCATTATTTTGCTGACGAATAACATTTTTGTAAATCTCTTTTCTTTGAATAAATGTTTTAAACAAGATACTTAGATACAAATCTTTAAACTTTTTGTGATGAGCACAGCTGCGACATCTTCCTGCGCTATATTGTTTCATTCATTCATTCATTCATTCATTCATTCATTCATTCATTCATTCATTCATGCAATTAGGGTTAGATACATATAACCCATGCACTTGAGCTGGGTGCTCTTTGTACCATCCCTATCAGAACTCTCACTTCCACTTGAGCAGCTCAAGTGTTTTTAGAACCCTACCTGGCTAATTCATCGGCTGTTATATTGCGCTTAATATCCTCACCTCCGGACACCCAAATCAAAGACATGTTGTTGTCTTGTGCCAGTATATTGAGGTACTGTTTGCAATCTTTAACCAATTTTGATCTGGTAAGAGAGATCTGGAGATAATTGCCTTGATAGCGGCTTGACTATCAGTCATTAGGTTTATATTTCTCCTCGTGCAGCTTCTCTTTGCAATCTGTTATGCACAAGCTGCATGCTCTCCCAGGCTTAAAGACATGCTATGTCTAGGGTTCAGCCCACAAATATCAGCTCCTGTGCCGTTACTGGATTTGGATCCGTCACTAAACCAGTCACCAGGAGCAATGAAGTCAGTTCGTGCCTGGTCTCTGTTCGATATTGAGATTTTCACCTTTTCAGTGAAATTAATTTCGCGTGCCGTGACCATTTGTAGCAAAGGTTCGTCCAGTACCGTTTCCGTAGTAGCAGTGTGCCCTCCAATCCCAATATTGGGGTACCACACTTTATTAGCCTTCAGTCTAAGAATCGCAGCCATAGCCTCCGCCTTTACGTAAAGCTCCAGCGAAGGGGGTGCTTATCGACGCTACCTACTGTAACTTTTTCTGAGTAAATGTATTTCCATGGCTTTGCCTTTCCATTACCTCGTCGTAAATAATGTCTCGCTGTCAATTATGTACCAATAGCGGTGAATTTGTCCAAAATCACTAAAGAGCTTTTTACATGGTTACGCCGTCCTAATAAACTCTAACGCGTAAAATATATTATACAAGGTGCGCAAAAATACCCTAACATCGAAGCTGTTTCATATGATTTGACACAACGTTTGTCTTGATCTTGCAAATTATAACTGCAGAAATTGAAAGGATCAAATTATGCAATTTCCACGATTGAAAATCATATAATAATTATAACATTTGGTGTTGTAGACAATTTAGCAGAGATTTGTACGTAATCTAAAAGCGCAAAGTTTTTACTGCGGAAAGGAAAGTTATAACAAAATTAGAGTTTGACCTTGTACGAACTCTTTTCCTTTTAATAATCAAAACAAAGCAGAAACTTCAATACAATATTTCGAATAAAGGTCAGCATTATGTAAATAACATCTTCCTTTCATACTACGTTTCATTTACATATGTCTAAAATAACATATTCTCTGTTCCAGTTACCGCCAAAATTATAAAAGTAACCATCCTGCCTTTGAATGTCACAAGCAAAACACTATAATTTTGTCAAATATTATCTATTCTGCATCCTCTATATATTTTAATCCCACACATTCCCATAAATACATATTAAATCCGTAAGCGTTTGATAGTTTTTTTTTGTCTGTGTCGGATATTACGACATATAATGTTTATATAAAGACGTAATACTAAAAAAATAACAAGGGGTCATGCACATAAATCTGCTATGTTCGCTATGTAATGAAGCATGTAGCATTTAATCTAACGGACTAACTACATGTTTTCGTGATATTTCGTTCGTGGAGTTTAAAATGAGATTATAGATATCTGTGTGCGTATAAGTATTTGTGTATACGCTAAAATTCATATCCTGCATTCAATAATCTCTCCTCGAATGCCATCATAACGAAGCAAAAAATGATATTTTCTTGCTAATTGGTCTGATGCACGAATAGATTGCTTCTTATTTCTTATAACAACCGTACCTAATAGTGTTAATGATAGCAGTGAATACTAGTAATCGTTTTGAAAGCAAATGAGCGTAAGTATTGTATAGTATACGCAAAAAGTAATTGTGTAATAACAGCAATTTTGCGTGCTACTAATATGTGTTCGATAAGCATATCCATATAATATACAAATATAAATAATTTTGATACCCCGTCCAAATATTAGATTTAGTTTCTTGAAAATTCGTAATTAGAAAAAGAATATTACTTGAGTTTCTCTATTGAAACTGCTATGTTTAAACTCGGTTTTGGTGAAGAGTATTCTATGCAAATTAAGTATACGACATGTATTCTGAATTTATTGATTACTTAATACATAGTTGTAGAAGTTTGCTGACGATGCTGCTTAGGTACAAATATTGCGACATATCTACCGTCTTCAATTAAACATATGACAATATTTCTATTAAGCATATCTTGAAGCGACTTGGATTCCGTTTTTCTAAACGCACCTCGGTGTCCATTCTCCAAGACTTAACAGCGGCAGACGTCCAGGACTTGAACGAGTTATTGCTAAAGCTACATTGAGGATTCTTTGTTGCAAGCAGCAACCCGATGAAGAGTAGCGCCATCGCACAAAAATCAATTGAGCTCACCAAACACCGCACGACGACAGGCACACTTCCACTAACGTGACGCGGTAATAAACACTAATAGATTACCTCATTCTGATTTTCTAATTTCAGATATCCGTCAGCGAAGGCGATCCACATAGAAGACTCCAAGAAGCCGTCCCACCAGTACTCAAGGTCCACCAGAAGGACACTCCAAGAGGAAGTGAAGCTGGAAGAAGACGAACCCCCTGAAAAAAAGGTAGGTAACCAACACAACATGATACGAATATACTTTAGAATATCATTTCTGTTATGAAAATACAATCAGATACATAGACTTCTGGCTTCCAGACCACTACAATAAATTGTAAGATATCTTACAATTACAAGACAAACTCAAAGAAAAATGAGAGGGGATTACTACCTTGAGAGAATTCAAGTTCCACAACAACAACGGTTGTCTAAGATATAGAAGATGAGTGTTTTGCTACACATATAGATACATTACCAAATATACGACAAGAACATCTTTGTCAATTTGGACGTAGAATCTCTATTAAATAGAAGAAATATATGCAGTGAGCATAGTCAACTCTAAATAGAAGAAATAGATTCAACTTGACTTCAATGGGACGGGAGCTCTGTGGAACAGAAGAGCGCTGAGGCGATGGGTTTACCATTACTACCAATCATACCGAATATCTTCACGGAAGCGTTCGAGAAGAAAGTAATTGAATCCCACAATTGGAAACCATTCTCCTCACGTGGCCATATAAACGAGAAACGTTAGATGAAATAATAACGGACAACTTCCTTTACGATCATATTATACAGAGATACTAACACAAAACTAAAACTCTAAAAAGATGCACGCACAATAATATTTTATTATAATATAATTCATTATACACTACAAACCCATATATTCTGCACTTTTTTCAACCGAATATTGTGATTAGAGGACTAATCTTAATAATTTTGCATGCATAAAAATTGTGTTAGATCCTCACTAATGGACGTGCGCTCCAAATAGACAATATTATTTCACTGATCTAAATACTCTATTCTTATATCTATACATATGCCGGAACATCTGCGTGATAAAACAGATGAGGCAATAAGAAAAATAATCGAATTGAAGAAATACAGGTTACGGAAGGTTATCGGAACGCATAGACAAAATTGCTATTCATTATAACGCTCCAATTATGGGCTGAAATGCATTTCGCCGCTAGTAGCACTTAACATATAGCTTATGTTTCGTCATGTTTGTGTAATACTTGCAGCAGAAGTTAGTGTTTGAAATATTAGTGATTTATTAACATTACACTTCTCATAAAACCGGAATGCGATGCAGTTTGCCATGTTCTATTACGATTATTAGTATTACTGAAATATATATGTATATATACATAGTTATTCTTGTATAAATTGAATAAGTACTTAAAAACGTTTCAAATACATGTGATTATTAGTTATTTGTATAACTATTTAGAATTTACGGCTATTTTAGATATTTAAAATATTTTTTTATAATAAAATACATCAGTGCTAAATGTCATCTGTCAACTAGCAATAATAAAACGTCAAATACTACGAAATTGTTTTATTTTTAGTTTCAATACGTTTATAGCAAACGACCCATACAACGTTTATTCTAAAGACACATCGAAAAAAATCATAATTAGAGTAGACTATGTGAATGGATTGTTACTTTAGCCACTTTCACATAATGACATTTATTCCTTGACATTTAATTTGAGGTTATAAACCATTTATAAACTTTGGTTACAATAAAATGTCAAATATTAAATGTCATTATGTGGTAGTGGCTAAAGCAACGACCAAAAACATTTACATAGCCTACACCAATTATGTTATTTTTCGATGGCACGTTAGATAGGCCATGAATGACTGAGATAGACATACAAGTCATGTCTGAGCTTAGAGAATCGATATTAATCTCTATTCCAAAAGGCTTTCGACCAAATTAACCAGCATGTTTTTTCAAACAAATTATTGAGAATTGGATCTTCTCCATCTCCAGACTAGTCCCATTTAGATGATAGCAAACAATATGTTGAATATCGATATACTAAGAGATCTTCCGTTTTGATGTCTGGTGTGTCTCGAAGATCCAACTTGAGTTACTTTTATTTTTAATCTTTGTTACTGATACTGGTAGATGTTCTTAACTGTCGTATGTTACTGTTTGTAGATGAAGATATTGCATGATATATTATCTTTAAATCCCAGATGTATTTCCACTTTTAGGTCAATGAAACACCAATTAATTAAATACCAATTTATTCTATTTCGCCCAACACGAAAAGGTACATTAAAAAAATTGTAAAACTCATTTAAATTGTTCTTCTTCACGGAAACCTTCTACTTTGCTCCCTCTTCAATGTGAATAAATCTTTCGCCTTTTACTAAATATTTCCTTGGAGAACGAGAGAGAGAGAGATTAATTCCTGTTTCATTGACATAAAAGGGGAAATACATGTGGGATTTAAAGATAAGTACTTACAGGTAATAACATAGCTATATTCATTGCACGATATATTGTTAGCAGCTACTTATCAACCTAGCAAATGATGTATGAGAAACTCTTTGGAACTGACTGTTAATGAATGTAAAGTCATGTTTTTTACGATAAAACATAGCTTTATATTATATGACTACAGAATTAACAATTTATTTAATCTCGAACATTCTAGGATTGTAAGGGATTTTGATATGTTTTGATACCAAACTTTATTTTACTTAACACATCAATGAAATGATTGACAGTGCATATCGTATTTACGGAATTATATATAAAAATTGCAGAGGCTCCACAAATATCAACTGTCTTATTTTATTATTTAACTCGTTTGTAAGATAATAGCTTGAATGTGGTATTGTATATACGAGTACTTGGGGCGTTCGAAAAATAGTGAAAAATTTTTTTTTTTAATAACCTCCATCTCCATGGTTGTTGAGTCAAATATCCTTTAATACAGCACGATTGTCGTCCAGTCAATAATACACTTTCAACTTTCATAGCAGTCGAACAAATGTTATAAATAAATCGCTTACATTCATGGTTTGTATTAATTTTTATATTATTTGGCATCACTGTGACATCAATTCTAGTCTATTTGTGAAGACATGCATATTGTAAACAATAGTAATTTGAATACTATTTACTGAATCTTTGTTTTATATTTACATACGTTATTGTGTAATTTTTTTCTACTTTTTCTGTATTTGGATATGTCCTGTTAGATAATAGATCATATCATCTTATTATTATTGTTGTGTTTAAAGTTTTTTGTGTTGTAAAGATCTTTATATCGACTGCAAGGTGCAATGCGGAGAAATGAGCTTTTTAGTGTAATTATAGGTACGTTTAAAAATGTATGCAATGCGAAAGGTAATAAAAATCCAATTGCGTAACTCCGTGTAATCAGAAAATATATCTATCCAAAATTACAGTTAACTGTTAACCCAACCAGCGAATTCATGAAGGAATTGGTTATGGCGACAGTGAAAGAGGAAAAAGAAATGAAAAACGTTGAAACCGGTAAAGCCGACAGTACACTTCCCGGGCCCGAGGCAAGGTGAGAAGTGCCTAGAGATGACCGCGATCACATTCCGTAGAGGACGATCGGTGTTTTTAAAGCAGCGCAATCATATAGTACCATGAAATTAATTATTTTGTTAATGTTTGTAACGAATGGAGTTTAGTTGACAATTAATTCAAATAATCAACGACATTAGTGAATATAAAGACAATAATAGACACTTAGTACTATTAATGGTGCCATTAAGAAATTGTTTTGTATTGAACATTATCGTGGTCGTCAGAACAATAAAAACGTTAGCTAATTTTACCATTTATAGCATGAGCTTTTATGTGGTCACACTGCATATTTTTCTTATTCGGCAAATAAATATCGAATAGCCGCAAATGTTTTAAAAAAGCTAAAAATAAAAATATGCAACATCTAATTGCTAATTATTCTCCATGTCTTATGCCCAGTTTCTGAAAAATCAGCAAGCAGGTAACTGCTGCTTGATGTTTCAGAAACCGGGCATTAGACTGCATTAGACTATTCGTGTTTTTTTATGCCACCGTATTTCCATGGAAATGTAATTTTTTTTTAATGGCAATGAAGTGATTTTTTTTGCTAATTTTTATCCTCTTTGTTTTTCTTGCAATGACTTGATATTTTTTTCATATGCTTTAGTAATAAAATGTTCTTAATGTCATTTCCCTTTTCAATGTGAAGTACCTTTCAATAAGTTAACAAGTTAATTTAATCAGAATAGTTTCATTTTACTTTGTAAACATGGTCAAACTCAGTGAAACTGAAAGAATTGAAATCTTAATGATGGTTGGTTATGGAGATCGACAATGTTCACATCAAGATGTTTGTCATTTATTTAATAACGTTCATTCGGAGAGAAATGCTATTGTACAATCCACAGTGTCTAAATTGGTTAGAAAATTTAGAGCAACTGGAAATGTAAAAGATATTTCAAGGTTTAGACGTCCAAAATCAGCCACAAATCAACATCAAGCTCTTGGTGTATTACTTAGTGTTATGAAAAATCCAATTACGTCAACCACGCAACTTGCTTTGGATAATGATATTAGTCAATCGTTGGTAGTTCGAATATTAAAAAAGAACACATACAAACCCTATAAGATACACCTTCTCCATGTGCTAAACGAAGATGACCCTGACAGAAGAATGCAGTTTTGTGCAATAATGATGGAAATAATCAATAATAATCCAAATTGTCTAAACCACATTTTATTTTCTGATGAAGCCACATTTTGTCTACATGGGTTTGTAAACAGACATAACTGTCGCTACTGGTCCAGTCAAAATCCCCATTGTCTGGGCTGGTATTATTGGACACCACATAATAGGTCCATTCATACTTTACAAACCTATTGCGTGATCACATTGTACTTGACATTGTACATTTATTTCCGGATGAAGATCGACAAGGAATGCCAAACCACAATGTTGGGTTTCAGCAAGACGGCGCTCCACCACATTATGGAGTTGATGTTCGCCTGTTTTTGAATAAGGTCTTTCCAGGTCGTTGGATTGGCCGTCGAAGATCTATTGAATGGCCTGCTAGGTCGCCCGATTTGAGTCGCTTAGATTTTTTCCTCTGCGGTCATTTAAAAAATAAAATTTACCTTTGAAAAACCACAAAATTGACAAAACCTGGAAGCCAAAATTAGGCATGAAATTGAAGAAATACCACCTAACTGGCTGCAAAATTCGTTGCGTAATTTTTGTGATAGATTAGGTTATTGTCAAGCTGCAGAGGGTCTTCAGTTTGAACATTTAATTTGAGTTAAATATTATTTGAGTGAATAAAGTATTATGAGCATTTTCTCTAAAATTGTATTACTAAAGCAATGTAAAAAATATCAAGTCATTTCAAGATAAAAAAGAGGAATAAAAATCAGCAAAAAAATCACTTGGTTGCTATTAAAAAAAAATTGATACATTTTCATGGAAATACGTCGACATAAAACCACGAGTAGTCTAAGACATGAAGAATAATTAGTAAAAAACTTTTGTTAAAGATATTTTGTTATAAAGTTCATATTTACGGAAATAAACCGCCTATTCCATACTTTTGACTAACCCTGTATATAATGCTCAGTGAAGCTGATAAACAAATATTACTTTAACTAATACATGACAAACATTGTATATTTTTGGACAAAATTCATGAGCACACTACGTATGTAAGTACATTTCAAACGCGTAGATATACAAACAGAGACTTTGGTGCACAATAGCTATACCCGACAGACATTTGAGTTGTAGTGGCGACGCAGAGGTCTCGAAAGGTGATTACTACACTACTATCGGTGGCAACGCATTGTCAAAATCGGTAGATGTTGTAGTGTACTTTCGCAAAGTAAAGCGTGCAAGTGCTGGTATATGCTACGTGTATAATGGAGAGTCAATGGCAGTATTAGAGTAAGTTCAAGAAAGATTAACTTGTTGGGATGAATATTTAGCAGATTCCTCATTCCACGATATGTCATGGTGTATGGAGAACTATTCATCTGTGTTTGCACCGCATTCTTTAAGCGCAGCTTTAGCAATAATGTAGTAGTTATAACTCGGACACATTTGTGAAATATATACGATATGTGGAACAAATTAATCTTGATTTGAACTAATTAATAGTAACAACTTAATGGTGTCAATACCTCAGTTGTTAGTTCATTTCTATTTATTTTTCTTTACTTTAGTTACTTATTTTAGTTCGAAATGTTCTACATCTCTGTTAAAAGCAATAAGTTTCTTAAATTTTGCTGAAATCAGGAAAATGCCAAAAACTATCTTTGCTGACTAAAGGTCCACAATTTAACTGCTTATCAAACAAATTAAAGGCTTTGGTTACTATTTAGCATTTACAGGGGTCTTTAATTTTGTTTTCGCGTTCACTCAATAGATAGCCCTATAAACTCTACTTATTTTTTCAATTTTCGATTCTTATAAATAGGGGCGAAATTTTCACATATATATAATATACAGGGTGTAACAAAAGTAAGAGGACAAACTGTAGCAGCAAACTCTCCATATAAAAACATGAAAAAAAGTTTCTATCAACATATGTCCGCAAACGCACATTTTATTAAATATAGGTAAAATAAGTGTTTAATAATATGTTTTCCTTTCAAACAGAGTAATGGCGAATTATACATTTCGTGAAAGAGCAGACATGATTTTCATGTATAGTCGTGCCAATGGCAATGGTCAAAAAGCCGCTCTCTTAGATCGTGTTGCTGAAAATCCATATGTTAGTACTAGACAGTTTTGGCGAAATGTTCAATGTACACAGTTAGAAATTTAGTGTAAATAATTAACACTAGCCGGTGTTTATATAGGTCCACTCTTTTTAGAGTAAAATATTAACACGGAGTGCACGAGTACATTTTAGAGTAAACATCTCTCTACGTAGTGCAAACATGGTTACTCTACTTTTACACGTTACAGATATATTTCTAGCCGATCCATCCAAATTCTTTCAGTTTGGACCACCTCCATTGACCAGCACCAGCTTCATTACCATTTAAAAGTAATCATAAAAATGTTTTTGTGGAAAAAAAAATCGTGCCTCGAAGCGGGATCGAACCCCGTACCTCCGCATGACAAAGCGATGACATTACCACGGACCTACGAATTCCGATAGTTTTACATAGCGATTTAATGTATATACATGATCTATAACGAAACCTAACCTATACCGATTGCAAAAATTATTATTTCCGCGTAGAATGGTAACGGCCTCGTCGAGTTCACACACATCCTGCCGGCCGTAGGAGAGATGCCAAACTACCTCTACAAACACCAATTATTACAGATATAAATAATATAACATTGAAGTTAACACTGTTTTGATAGGAAATTTTACACTATCGTCTACCGTCTTTGCTTAGATGCATGCTTGCTATCCTTTACTGCTCGATTTAGTGTAAAATTACTATTAGAGGCAATTTAAAATAGGTATATACTCTACATTTTTTACTCTAAAATATTTACCAGTAACACTAGACAGTTTACACGGCTCTGTTTTCGAACTGTGTAGATCACATGGCTGCTTAATTGGAGGACACTTCATGACCAATTTCTTTATCCCTATTATTTACAACGAGCGCAGCTGAATACCCTCGGCGAGAAGCTTTCTGTAGATGGTTTTTTCATCACACTGCTAATCCACTGTTCATCAGTTCAGCGTTATTCACCGATGAGGCAAGTTTCGGTAGAGATGGCATCACAAATTTACGTAATCGGCAGATGTGGGCAGATGAAAACCCACATATTACACTTCATTTTAGACACCAGCAACAATTCGAAATCAATGTATAGGCTAGTATTGTTAGTGATGTTTTGATTGGTCCATATGTATTACCATGACGTCTTACGAGCGATGTGTACATATATTTTTGGTAGATATTCTTCCAGACCAATTAGAAAATGTTCCTCTACAAATAAGAATTAACATGTCGTATGTACATGCACGATGGAGCCTACCCAAATAGATGGATAATCAAATCTGGACCAGTGGCATGGCGTCCAAGGTCTCCTATTTTTATCTATGGGGACACACACACAACGCAGAAATATTACGTGAGCGGATTTTTGCAGCTTGTGATTCTATTCGTAACCGCCCCTTATACACCCTGTATATTAGGGTCAGGGATATATTATATAATAATGCTCTCCAGCCAATGATTAGCCAAAGGTAAATGTGAAAACACCACGGTATTTTAAATATTCTTCTATTTCATTTTTTAATGTAAATTACAATATAAAACAAAATACCAACTTGTATACGGTCCAATTTTTTAAAGTGAACGAAAATTACACAGTATCCATGGATTTGCGCTTAAGCTTACGCTGGTACAGTAAACACAGCAAAATACATAATTGGTTTTTAAATTGACATGTATTTAATACCATCACATTAATCAAGCAAGTAAAATGGTTAATTCCATGACGATAATATAGTATAAAATAATTGTTGAAATAATTGGAAGAGAGTACAATCATCAAAATTGAATTATAGAAGAAAAATATTTAAAATCATTAAACAACGGTTTGGGATCGTCTACAACATATGTATGGAAAATTTTAGTTTTGTAGACATGCATCTAGTGCTTTTAAGGTGTTATTAAGAAGATACAATATTCATATCCTTTTTGGACGATATTTTGGTAGAATATAGTATATATTTACAATATTAATGTCCTTTGGAAAAGCCAGCTTAAACAAATTGTTGTGAATAACCATAATCCAGGACGCATAGATCCGTATAAGCAGGGGCATATCATCGTGGGATGCAGTAAAAAGGTCTTGTGTGCGCATCATAGATTGTAATCAATCTACAATTATAAATTTATAGGTATTTATAGGTAGCTAACGTAGGGAACCAGGTTAGTTAGTAAAACAATTTTGTAAAAGTAGAATAATACAACAAATTTATTTACCGTATCTATTTTCTTTTATTTAAAAGAGTTCATTGAGAGTAATCGCATGATAAGTAGAGTTGTTATTTGCATTCATAATCATATATTTTTGTATTGAACTCACGTAACATCACAATACTAAAAACAAAACAGGGAGAACTCTTTCAGCAGCATGGTTGAGTTGTAAACAAAGAGAATCGCAGAAATAACACAAAATAAAAAGATCAGTGGACATAATTAAGAAACACCTCCGAATTATTGGAAAGTGAGGAGAATATTTGGAATTTCTAAAATTATTTTCAATTTTCATTTAAACTTGCTTTTACCTTACCAGGATTTAGAAATAAAAATTATCCTAAGCATGAATAAGCGAAAAAGGGATATATTCTTATTATTAAAGTTTTCCTAAATAAAGACTCATACCGCTATGAAATTAAAGACCCTGAGATTATGCAAATGTTATCAGATCATAACAATATGTATACAGTGTTTTAAAAACTAAGTTTTTGATGATGCGATTTACAAAATTGTTGTTGAATAGTTTTCTGTTTGGTCGTAGTTTTGTCGTTCTTTTCGCACAAATGTTGTTTTTTAGGTTAGGTTCAAAAATAAATTTTCACAACAAAGAAAATAGTAAACAGTTATACATAATATCTGCATCTATTGCTACTTTGAATGTAAATGATACTCCTATACAACATCCGCCGTTCTACATATATTAATAATGAAATAAAAATTAAAATATAATATACTTAATACATAAAATTAATGTAGGCTAGTCACCCAGTTATATACGGAAATGCAAGCAAATAATAATCGCACGGTCCACTTCCTGTCCACGGTCACCATGGTATAGGAGTTACGGTGGTCGAATTTCCTTCCGTTAAAGCTGCTACCTATACCTTTTCATCGATACATTGAAAACCCGTGAGATTTCAACCCCGTTGCTTTCAAACAATGTATATGTATGTGCTACATATATATTTACATGCAGGGGAACCGGTACCACTTACATATAAAGGCGCATGTACAACCGCGAACAAGAGGTATATAGGGCAAGAGGCATTAACTTTAACTTTTGTTTTACAATACTTCATAGTCTATACTTTTGTACAATATTATATAAATACAGATTGTTTTAAATGTGATGTCTTCTTAATTTGCGGAAACACCGGAAATGTCTTTTTTTAAGTGCAATACCCATAAACTACATTTTAAATCATAAAACGTGATAATCATGTACTTTAATAAGAATAAAAAACAAATGAGCAGCACGTTATCGAGTTTTGCCGAAAAATATGTTTTTTCCAAATGGAAACCCCTGTATATTATATCATTTTCTGCTAGAACTTTAATTTTTAAGCAAAAAATCTTATAATAAATTTTTTACTGGGATTAAAAATACTTGAATTATAATGAATAAACAAAAACACCTAAGTCAAGTGCATTTCTATGTATCTATGAAAACGACCATAAGTCTTTATACCTAACGTCAAATATTAGTACAGTTTTATTAGTTTTTCACTCATAAGTTTCATTGTGCTAGTTAAATTAGCTGAATTATATCCACTCGAACACTACCACATGAGCAATATTTTCTGAGACTGTACCGAAAATTTAGAGGCAATGAGAGTGTTTTTGCCAAAACAAGGACAAAAAGGACTTTTATAAAAAGCGAAGCCACGGAAATTGCAGTTATCGCATATCTTGAGGCCAACCGTGAGAATTGCATACTAGATATTGTCAAGGAATCTGATTTGAGTCACGGTACTGTGCATAGGATTCTGAAGAAACACAAATTCATTCCTTATAACTAGAAACCAGTTCAGGTTTTTTTGCCAGGGGATCCAGAGAGAAGAATATTTTTTTGCCACTGGTATCTTAACTTTTGTCGCCAAAATGTAAGCAACTTTCGTTATATTTTATTGATCGATGAATTGAATTTCTCAAATTCTGGAATGTACAATAAAAAATCATCATTACTGGTCAAAGGAAAATCTTCTTTTAGTACATCCAAGACTCCCACAAGTCAGTTTCAGTTTTAATGTTTGGTGCGGTTTAATTGGTTCAAGGATTGTTGTTCCTTTCTTTTATGAGGGCACTCTAACTGGTGAAAGGTACATAAAATTTTTGACTGAAATTTTAAATAATTTCTTAGACGATCTGGATCTCATAAGTTGACAGAATCTGCATTTTCAGCAGGATGGCGCACCTGCGCACGGCTACAGATGTACTCATCAACTTTTAAATACATACTATTTTTAACACTTCATGGATAGGAACAAATCGTCCTGCTCATTTGTTTTTTTTTATGTTAACATCTTAAAGAGCGTTAAAAGTACTACAAGTTTGCTAATTTAAACAATCTTGTATCTTTAATAATAACAAAGTTACCAATGGTGAACACTTAATTTGGATTGCCCTGTATATACCTACATTCAACGTTCAGGATCAAGTATATCATTTGATAGACACTTTGTTACTCTTACCTTACCATTAGACGATATTAGTTTCTTGCAAATATAAATATTTTCTCCGAAGTCTTCATATACGATTTTATTAAAAATACTGAAGACAATAGATAAACGGAAGTTTCCTCCAAAACTATATACAGAAAATGTGTTTCCGATAATTGAATCAAAAGACAAAACATAGTTCAGCAATTGTTTACCAAATCAGCAAATATTTCACAACTTTGGCAAAACTGCAAGTATACACCATGTATATATTTAAAGACAATTATTATTATTAATAAATAATCTATTTAGATTATTAAAAAAGCATCTGGAAATAGTATATAAAAAAAATCATTAATTTAGGTGCATTATTGTTCAATTCTTATATAAACATCCGACGTGAACCTGATTTAGATTATTTGTGTCATTTCCTATTCTCAGGGTACGTAATAATTGAATTAATATATTTGCGCAATATTTTCCAGACAAGTATACGTAGCTAATAGTTCTCGGTGGAATTAGAGATGAATCACACACACGTTATTATAACATAATCCATGCGCTTTCTATCTGTACCAGTATATCACATCTTGAAAGCTGGGAATAGAAATCGCAC
Source organism: Holotrichia oblita (assembly GCA_023690525.1). NCBI lineage: Eukaryota > Metazoa > Arthropoda > Insecta > Coleoptera > Scarabaeidae > Holotrichia > Holotrichia oblita. Next base: position 122,361,647 of record CM043017.1, on the reverse strand, counting down.
CTTATCGGAAACTGGATAATACATCCTACTGTACAGCAAAGAGTGTGAACTACTTGTTCGGAAGTAAGCAATAAAGAAAATTTCACAATTTTTATTTCGTAAAACTTATATAATAAGAGTAATACATAGCAAATTTTATAACTTTTATATGTACAAACGTTATTTATAACGCTAGTAATTAAATTTAAAGAAATACATAATGTACGTAAACAAAATTAACTTGCTTTTTAATTTTTATATAAACATAGTAATCCTCCACACACTCCACTTTGATCCAGGTAACCCCCTCGCGGATGATATGGAAACAGTGCAAACAATATACATACATAGTATCCGGAATATGTCAAAAATCATTTCCAAATAATTAGGTGTTTGAAGATTTTACTTCCAACTTGATTGATTGCTTGAAACAAATAGGGAAACATTTATATCTACATATAATTGATTTCAACTTTCACCCATCCGTCTTAAAACTTATTCTATGCTCTGTATTTACACTTCAAATATGAATACATAGTTTTGTTCATTAATACATTTTATAACATTTCTGTTTCGCAATTCTGAAAGATTACAGGATTCTGCGTATCATTAAGAAAAAAGCAGTGCCTGATTATGGATAAATTAACATACAGGCGGTTTTATGAGAAGCTTAAGATTTTTCAATGTTTTCGTTACTTCTTTAGTCAAAGATATTAAACTTAAAGAAAAATAAATTACATTTTTCGATTTTTTACAGATTGGGTTAGACCTTATAGATACTTTCTAACCGTGCACTAAAATTTACTGCTTCCAAAACAATCTACAGCATACATTATTATGTACCCAATTTTACAGAGCCGAACGGATATTTCATTTTAGTATGCGAAACAAAAATTAAAAATATGTATAATAAGATGTACTCGTACACCACGTGAACCATGTGATGTATTATATACGATATTAATGTCAGATGAAGAGAATTTTTGAATCTTTGAATAAATTACAGCGATATTAGGTATATCATATTCACTCTTGTTCCAACTAGTATTCTATTAAAAAAATGCTGATTTCTATCTGTCGCTATATATTCGTTATTAATGATGCAAAATAATTAATTACCCAAAATATGTATATCAAATTTTAAACAGTGTTGCAATATTTCATATAAGTATTCTAATGTTGAAATAAAAGTATTTTAATGACATTCAATTTTTAGTTAAATTATACCAAAAATTTTTGTCAATGCGATAAATAACTATTTCTCAAAATCTTAAAATATACTTTGGTTACGTACTTTTAATAACAAGGTTCTGCAGAAATTCCTCTTGAAAATATGAATGTAATAAGGGCACTTTATCTCAACCCCATGACAGATAAGAGTCACTTGCGGATTCACTACATACTTCAACTTTCGCGTTTGTACTACAACCTACTCTGATATGATACAGAAAGTTATTGTTCTACCGCACCACATTAAAGAATAATACATACGATCGATAATACTTTAATAATAGTGGGATTTGCTTTCGAATTGTACAAAAAGTCACGTTTGTAGCTTGTTATTTTACCTATTTGCGTGTGAGTGTTAGGTAGGACAATAAAAATTGAAAGGCGCTCTGCACTATTGCAAGAAATGAGAGCGAAATTGAATATCTAATGAGTGCGGATGATTGTCTAGTAATTCTATTGGTGTAATCAGTTTTTGTATGTAAATAGTCAGTATGATTTTTAAACAATTATTTACCTGTATCTAATTAATCTGTCTAAATTAAATAATAGCGTACTTCATCCACTACTGTTGGAATATTGATATAATAATACTACCTATTACATTTTGTAATCATTTTCAAATTATTCGCAATCAAAAGAGAACACAAAGTGCATACATATACCAACAATATAGAGCTACAGTCCATATTGCGAGAATATCCGTGGAGTTGCTTTGGAGTACTTTCCCTATTTACATCATTTCCCAGTTTGGTGATTCTCCTTGGCATTATCCTGGCGTCTTAGCATATGCGATTTCCTCCTCTGGAGTTACTTAAAATGTCGCGTTTATGTAAATAAACCCCATACATTACTTTAAAATGCGATTGGTCATGAAATTTAAGTGACTGATCAGCATACTCTGGAAAGAGTAAAGGAGAACTTCAAAGAGACAGCGTTAAAGTGCATCAACGAAGACGCCCCTTCTTCTCTTAGACATTATTTTTCAAATGTAAGAATGGCATACATTCCACTACATTTTTATATCATTACCTAAATAATATTTCGTTTCAAAATTAACTGTGTATCTACAACAATTAATAAACTTTCAATGATTAATAAGTGTATGATTATTAAAAAGGGAAAACGCAAATCTCACAGGTTATGGGCCCAGATCGCGCGGATGGGTGTAGTATAAAGAGATAAAAAAAAAAAACAACGCTGCTACAGCCACGTTGGTCGCAAAAAAAAGGGAAGAAAACAAGATGGAAAGAGGATATTTAAGTACAGGTATAAAACTGGTCGGAAGCTCGAACTGGAATGTGTAGAAATTCCAAACAAAGGATATGAAAAGCAAGAAAGGAATATTTGTTGGATACTCTGAAACAACGAAGGGGTATAGAGTATATTTCGAAGACAAGAATATAGTGTCAATTGAGAGAGAAATAATATTCACACCCAATACCAAAAATACAATAATCGAATGTGTGCCTGAAACAGGTATAAACTTCGATGTTGCGAATAGAGAAGATAGTGTAAATGAAGAAGAAATCAAGAATGTGGAAGCAGTGACACAAGCTGAGAATGAAGAGGAAATTGCGGAACCACAATGTACAGATGATGAAAACAAATTAAGACCTCGGAACACTAAAGATTCCGTTAAGACTGGAAGACTACCTACGATACTAGATATTTAAGTGAAGAAATAAGTGAACCAATAACGTATGAAGAGGCAATAACCAGTAACCAAGCAAATAATTGGCAAAAGGCAATGGAAAAAGAACTAAATGTGCTAGTAGAAAACAATACGTAGACTGAAGTGCCAACTGTTACAAACAAGAAGATAATAGACAGCAAGTGGGTGTACAAAGTGAAATGTGACAGTGATGGGAAACCATGTGAGTTTAAAGCTAGGCTAGTCGCCAAAGGTTTCCAGCAGAATGACAGCTTCGAGGTGTATGACATATATGTACCAGTTGCAAGAATTACAACCTTCCGCATTATGCTAGCTGGTGGCGAGGGCACAGTTCATAACGAACAAGCCCAGCAGCAGGTTAAGCGCAACTCAGTCCTACCAGGCAAAGCCTCTCCTTGCTGTAGATCGCAGTGAGGGTTTTACCCTATCCTACTCGAGGTGCCACTGTGATAGCAAAACACTGCGGTCTAGACCAGAAAAGGTCGAAAAACAATCTCCTGATCCGGCTGTCGTGTCGTGGCTTAGGATCTGCGACAGGAACAGACGGCGCCGGACGGAGCATGACATCCGTCCGTCATACCAGGCACCTGCATGCTGTCGTGGACATGTCTCACGGGCATGAGGTGTTGGGGGATCTTGGCTTAACCGCCCGGATCGAGAGGAGACAACCTCACAAAAAACCTAAATCCTAAGGCAAAGGGGTCCGGCCGAGGGGATGCGTGGCTAAATAGATGATTAGTCTGCGAGGGCCCCGACCTTGGGGCACCAGGGGAAACCCCATTGTAACCACCCCTCCGTCCTACATGCGGGGCTCTGTAGAGATTGTTTTTTATTTCCCTAGCTGCTCGTCGGAACAAACATGAGTAAGAACAATGTAAAAACCAAAACTGAACGGGATGTTACCGTACCAACTGCCGGGACCGCTGATAGAGACAAATCCTCTACTAGCGCAACCGGAACTAAAGAAAGGAAGGCACGTCACATGACACCCCTTCCTGGACTAGGGCAACCTGGAGGCCTGGATGACCCGAAGAGGAAGGGTCTCAGCGGGGCAGGCGTGAAATGGTACCTGCGCTTTCTTAAACAGGGCTTGACACCTGATGAAGTCAGGGCCAAAGTAGACAAAGAAAGACAAGTGAGGCAGAAAGCCTCACAGTCAGTAACGGCAAATACAAGCCAGGGCAAACGAGGTAGTGAGCATATCTCACCAGCCCAAGCGCCACAGTATAAGAAGAGGAAAACCAAACCCTCTAGTATCACCTCTGGTGCAGCAGGCAAAGCTGGGCAAGTCACCAGCTATGCTACTGCTGCCAAAATTACTAAGGTAGGAATACTACCAGAGGAATACCCTCAGGTAATGTTGAACAGTGCTCAGGTGTCCTCGCTGGAAGAAGCTCTAGTCGAGGCAATGGTAGAGAGCACAGTACGAGGCCTGCAGTTCGCCGGGATTCACTTCCGCCAAGGAATGGTGCTGGTGGACTGCGAAACCGAGGAAACAGTCAAGTGGCTTGACCAAATAGTAGGCGGTCTTCCGTTATGGAAGGGACCCAAGCTAGTGACGAGGAAAGGAGACGACCTCCCGAAACCTCACGTCATGACGGTATTCTTTCCGAGAAGTAAGGGTCAGGAGGCAGGGAAGCTGCTGAAACTGGTCGATACCCAGAACCCTGAACTCCAGACAAACCTCTGGAAAGTGATGAATAACAAAGAAGAAGGGCACGGCCAGGTCCTCACTATTGGGATTGACCCCAAATCATGTGAGGCGATCCTGGCAAAGGGATGTACCCTACATTTTAGATTTGGGAGGATCCCCGTGTCAGGGCTCAAAAAGAGCCAGGAAAAGACAGAGAAGAAAGAGACTACCTCTGAGACCTCTGAGACCGTGGTGGAGCAGCGGGAGACTGTCGAGACTACCTCGCCGGCCTCTCGCTCCACACTAGATGACATCAATTTAGATGATATCAGAATTGACTCCGGGCCGGAAGAAGGATATACTCTGACGCCGGAGGAGTTTGTAGAGCTGGAGGCAGGTGGCCCTCCACCACATTAGACGTCTTCACCAGGCTGGCGCAGATCAACTTGCAGCATTCGAGGGGAGCCTCGGCTGTGGCTGCAAGGATATTTGCAAAACACAACCTGGGACTCGTGTTGATCCAAGAACCTTGGACCAATCGAGGGCAGATCAAGGGTCTGTCATGTAACGACTCACAGGTAATATGGGATTACAGGCAGGAGCATCCTAGGGCCTGCATCCTAATCAGAAACAACATTAACTATATATGTGTTGCAGAATTTATGACTCGGGACCTGACGACGATCATGGTACACCTCGACATCGAGGGAAGCAACCGAGCCATTGTAATTGCCTCCGCATACTTCGCCAACGACGGGACAACAACATCACCGCCCTTGGAAGTGAAGGAGCTAGTGAGGTATTGCAGCAGGAAGAACCTGCCGCTGATAGTCGGATGTGATGCCAATGCACACCACGTCATGTGGGGAAGCACTGACGTCAACGAAAGAGGTAAGTCACTTTTAGAATTTCTATTAGCTTGGAATCTCCAAATTGCAAATGTAGGCAGAGAACCTACGTTTGTAACAAGGGTAAGGAGGAAGTACTAGATGTAACTTTCAGTAGCCTTAGCATAAGTAACATAGTTAAGAACTGGAAAGTCTCGAGTGAACCCTCCCTGTCAGACCACAGGATAATAGAGTTCACCTTGGAGAGACTAGATCCTATAATGCACCAATGCAGAAACCCCAGGAAAACAAACTGGGACCTGTACAAAACATATTTAAAGGACAACCTTAGCCAGCTAAACACAGGCGGGACAAGACACCACCTCAAGCTGGAACAGGATGTAGAGCTGCTTTGTGGGGCGATATCCAAGGCCTTTGAAGCCAGTTGTCCGTTATCCCCAAGAAGACCAGGCAAGGATGCCCCTTGGTGGAACAGAACTCTGGCAAATCTCAGAGCTGAAGTCCGTCACCTGTTTAATAAAGCAAAGGTTGACGGGAACTGGCAAAGTTACAAAGAGAAGCTGACTACGTACAACAAGGAGATAAGGAAGGCAAAAACAAAAAATTTCAGAAATTTTTGCGAAAACATCACTTCCACTCCTGTAGCAGCAAGGCTTCACAGAGCCATGGCAAAAGGCGGGACTAAACCTGTGATGGCCTTGAGAAAACCAGATGGTAGCTACACGGAAGGGGAAATGGAGCGGGCTGACCTGCTCCTTCAAACACACTTCCCTGGCAGCAAGCAAGCAGATCCGGCAGAGACAATCCCTAGCACCAAGAGACCCAAACGGGAGGAATGGGAAATCGCTAGGCGAATCTGCACGAGACAACGCATGGAGTGGGCAATAAACACCTTCCAGCCCTACAAATCACCAGGAGCGGATGGGATTTTCCCCGTGCTCCTGCAGAAAGGACAGGAAGAGGTACTACAGCACCTCGTAAATATAACGAGAAGCAGTCTCGCGTTGGGATATGTCCCCAAAGACTGGAGAAGGGCGAAAGTCACCTTCATACCAAAAATAGGGAAGGAAGATGGGACTGACCCCAAATCCTTCAGGCCTATTTGCCTGACATCTTTTCTATTGAAAGCAATGGAAAAAGTAATAGACAACTATATAAGAATGGAGGTTATGGAGAAAGCTCCACTTCACACAAGTCAGCACGCATACAGGGCAGGCAGATCGACAGAGACTGCCCTGGAAGAGCTAACAAGAACCATTCAGGAAACCTTGAATGAAAAAGAAACAGCTATCTGTGCCTTCCTAGATATCTCAGGTGCGTTTGATAACACGTCGCATGATGCGATCAGACGAGCACTGGAGACAAGGGGGTGAGTAAAACAGTAACCAAATGGATAAGTGAGGTGCTCTCCACAAGGACAGCTGAGACAACGGTAGGTCAATACACTACGAAGATCAGAACTACCCGTGGAACACCTCAAGGCGGCGTGTGCTCGCCTTTGATGTGGAGCCTGGTGGCGGATGAGCTGCTTAACAGGTTGACCGCGTTCGGCGTACACTGCATAGGATATGCCGATGACATTGTTATAACAGCAAAAGGCAAATTTGAGGGAATTCTTTGTGACCTGATACAAACAAGTCTTAGAATTACAAGCGAATGGTGTCGATCAGTGGGGCTGAGCATTAACTCAGCAAAAACCACAATCGTACCTTTCACTAGGAGGAGGAAACTACCGAAAATGAAAGATATATGTCTAGATACAGCAGTAATCGAATGCAAAACAGAAGTCAAATATCTAGGAATAACCCTGGACAAAAAACTTCTGTGGAACAAGCATATCGAACTGACTGTGAATAAAGCAACAAGAGCTTTAATGATATGCCGGAATTTAGCAGGCAAAACGTGGGGTTGTAACCCAAATATACTGCGATGGCTGTATACTAGTATAGTAAGACCTATGGTAACATATGGGGCAATAACCTGGTTCCAAAAGGTCACACACGTCACAACCAAGAATATCCTTGGCAAGCTGCAAAGGTTAGCATGTGTATGCATTACCGGAGCAATGGGAACCTGCCCAACCGCTGCCCTAGAGGTCATCCTAGACCTCACACCTCTACATCTAGTAGTGGAGGGAGTGGCCCGTGCGGCAGTGTACCGACTAGCCAGGGCACGGACGGGAGAGGGCGAGTCTTTATGCCAAGGAGCTTTGTCATCCATGGCGGGACTCTCCCCACTTTCGGATCTGCCAAGCGACGAAATGGTTAGGAAATACAGCTTCGAAAAGAACTTTTCAACGAAGTTGAGCAACAAGAGAGAGTGGGAAGGAGAATCCTCCACCTACTCTCTAAAAGCAAACACCATCAAATGGTACACGGATGGGTCCAAAACTGAAAAAGGAACAGGTGTAGGGGTATTCGGGCCAGGAACCAAATACTCAGAGCCGATGGGAATATACCCCAGTGTCTTCCAGGCAGAGATTAATGCGATTGGAAGATGTGCTCAGGTGAATCTTGACAGGAACTATCGGAAGGAGAATATTGCAATCTTCTCCGACAGTCAGGCAACCTTATTGGCGCTGAGTTCTAACACCATCAGCTCCAAGTTAGTTTGGGAATGCCGGGATAAACTAAACAACCTGGGCAAAGAAAACAAAGTTGCATTGTGCTGGGTACCAGGACACAATGGAATCAGTGGCAATGAGAAAGCTAATCTATTAGCAAAGGAGGCCGCCACAACATCGTTTGTGGGACCGGAACCATTCTGTGGAATAGGGATGAGCACCTATAAGAAAGAACTTAAAGACAGGGAAGAGGACGTCAGAGCTTCCCTCTGGCACAATCTTCCTGGTCTGAGACATTCCAAGGTATTCCTTGGAAATTTCAACAAGCAGAGAGCAAAAACCATGCTAGAACTAAACAGGAACAGATTACGCATTCTCACAGGTTTCCTTACAGGGCATTGTCACCTCGGGGAGCACATGAAGAGAATAGGTCTGAAACAGAATAGCGACTGCAGGTTCTGCGGGGCGGAAGATGAAAGTCCGGAACACCTGATATCCAACTGCACAGAAATTGAAGAAATTCGCGCCAACTATCTTGGCAAAGGCGTTATAGACGAGGAAGAAATACCCTCTTTGAAACCATCACATCTGTTACAGTTTATTAAAGCCCTCAGGCTGGATGGGGAGCTGTGACTGCGGGCAAAACCCAGCAGCTTACACCTCATGTAAGGGGGCACAATAGACCCACGGTCGCGGTGCAACATCACCCTTATATCTAAATCTAAAAATTATGCTAGCTGTGGCAAATAAGTTGTGCTTACCTGTGCATCAGATGGACGTAAGAAGCGCCTTTTTATATGGAGACATTAAAGAAGAAGTTTGTAATTTAAAACATTATTTAAATGATATCTTTTATATGAAAGATTTAGGTTTAGTCACAAATTATTTAGGTATAAGTATTAAACAAGACCTTGAAAATGGGATAACTGAAATGAATCAATGTAATTACTTAAAGCAAATGTTTAAACACTTTAATATGTTTGAATGTAAACCTATGTCTACTCCTATGGAGACAAAATTTCAATTTAGAAAACCTGAAAAAGGAGATGTAAACTTAGAAAAAAAATGTAGACGAATGATTGGCTTATGTATACTGTGCTATGTACTAGACCAGACTTGTGTACGAGTGTATCATATTTAAGTAGATACCAAAATTATGCAAATGACACTTTGTACAAAGCTGTAAAAAGGGTACTGAGATATGTGAAATGTACATTAAATTTAAAACTAGTTTTTACTAATAGCATTCATAATAATGATTTATGTGGATATGTAGATTCTGATTGGGGAAATGATATTAATGATAGAAAATCGGTTTTGTTTTTAAAGTTTTTGGTTGTGCAATTGCTTGGTCATCAAAAAACAACAAACTGTAAGTTTATCTTCAACTGAAGCTGAATGCATTGCATTAAGTTCAGCAGTTGTAGAAGCATGTTGGTTGAAACAATTGATTGGTGATTTCCAGATATTCGATATCAGTTCAGTAGTATTGTATGTAGATAATCAAGCGGCTATAAGTATAGGCAACAGCCCTGAAAATAATAGGAGGGTGAAACATATAGATATTAAATTCAACTTTATTCAACAAAAACTAGAGAATGGTGAATTATTGTTAAAGTACATAAAGTCAGAAAGTCAACTAGCAGATATTTTTACTAAACCGTTAGCAAAGGAAAAATTTGTTTTCTTTAGGAATCAGTTGTGTCTCCTTTAATACTAAGTAATATTTAGATTAAGGGGGCGATGCCATCACATCTACTGTTATATGTTTTTTTTGTTTTATATAACTTTATTGAGGGGGCGTGTGAAGTTGGCAATAAAGTTAGATAGTGGTGGTAACAAAAAGGAATGATATAGTTTAGAACAGTACTGTACCTTAGCATGTAGTGTAACCGTGTAACGAATTATTTTTTTTTGATTGTGCTTTTCTGTTTGTTTATTAACAATTAATAAACTTTCAATGATTAATAAGTGTATGATTATTAAAAATGGAAAACGCAAATCTCACAGGAAACATAAGAACAAATGGAAGTTGAAATCTAATTTATTCCTTATCTATTATTTTATTAATTCCGTTCGTTTTCCATGAAAATGAGAATGATTTTTGTTAAATATAATCATAGAAAAGCGATTACTGTGTATTTATTTCTTAAAATAAGTGGTACGACCTTTACGTTATAAGCAGAACAAAATACACCATTAGCATACGACGCAGCAAGCTATTATTTCCATTAAAACAAAATTAATTTTTTGTTTTAAGTCAAAAATGCTATGCAAAATTAAAAATGTAATAACATAAATTGAACATAAAATTTTCGAAAAACTGTATTAAAACATTTTTTATGTATCTTTGCAAATAAATGAGTTACGGCACTGAAAAGATTTTAATGACTCAATTTTTTACAAGTTAAACCATGCGTTTTCTTAAATCAACAAAAGCGTATCTGGATTAAGTTTGTGAGGATGCAAATCTTAAATAAATCCCCATACAGATAAAAAGAAACTCACCTATACATATGCATAAAATAAAGTCGCTTTGTGCAGGGAAGTGATGTTTCTCAGACTTTGTTTTTAAATACAAAAAAAAACTGGAGTACTTATTCGTTTATGCAACCAAATATACGGCCGCAAACGATCACGTAATAGATAGGAATCAAGAATTGTCAAGGTCACTATTTCCAACAAATTCTTCATTAGGTATTAATTTAATGAAGAATATTTGCATTGTTTCATCACTGCCATTTTAAAATGTATTTTCTCGAATAATTGTCGCAGCAGTTATAACAATAATAATAAACATTACATACAAAGATGAAGCATATTGTATTTAATTGTACAGTAACAAATATGTACATACTTTTTATAATTGCAGTAAAGCAAGCCAGATAATTGGCGCAAATGCGCTAATATTACCTTTTTTTATAATTGTTATGATCGAAATCAAGTGTAATTACTTGTAATATTACAAACGTAATAACTGACTGTTGTCAGTTTCTATGTGTGTATGTAGCTTTAGTAAACGCAATAGATATAAAACTGTCATTGACAAACTCCGAATTCAAAATCTGTATTTTTGTATGACTTCGTAAACTTTCGTAAAACCCGACTTTTAACCACAACACTACAAATAAAAACGTTAAAATTGACAAAAACAGGCATTTCTATTTCCGTGATTGAACAAATTGTGGTTAAAATATACTTTTATCCATATCACTGTATTCATACTATTCGTAGTATCGAAAATACTCAACAAACTCAAATCTGTATACCTATTAAAAATAAGGGAAAAACTTCATACATGTCAAATAAACGTCAACCGAGACACTAATTTGACTTCGATTTTGAAGGATAGGTTATAATTATTACAATCATTAAAGCCGTGTTGATCTATGGTGTTAATGTCGCAACCTGCGATATGCGAAATGTCAAAATTCAATCGAAAGTCTAAACTGGCGAAGTGATTTTCTAAAAATTTCCGTAAACATAAGAATATGGCCATAAAGCGTAAATCTAAAGATCCGGTACGCGTTGTTCTTCCCAGACGTACGAAGAGACAACCAAAGATCAGGTGTAAAGAGGCGTTTTGGAACTTCGTGCCGAAAAAGCCCTTAAAGAATGATACCCATATAAATAACCTTCCTGACGAAGTTCTGTTACATATTTTTTGTTATTTTACAACGAAGCAATTGTACTGTCAGATAAGACCGGTATGCCGTAGATGGATGGTCCTGACGATGTCTCCTATTCTGTGGAGGGTTATAGATGTCAAGAACGAAGTTCCAACACACGTTTTAACGTATTGGATTAAAACATCACCTTTGCTTAAAAGTTTTTCTATACAAAACAGAAATGACGCTGATATAATTGCAGATCAGGTAAATAAAATAACTTATAGTTCAAATTTAGATTCTAATTAGTATACACTGTGCTAATTAATAAGATAAAAACTTTCAATTAGGTGTATTTTCAAGATATTGCTCAAAAATAGTTCAATACAAAATATTACACATAATTTATATATAGGTATATCTGCTACCATCTATCGTTCATATGTATCAACTAAACAAACGTCATGTACAGAAAGTTGTTTTCAGTAAATTTACCTAAATGTATTCATAAGCACTAATAAGTAAATACTTAACATTTGCTTATTTATAGATGTTTATTGCAATTCATTGATGTGTCTACGCACAGTTTATTATTACTATACAGTTTAGAATACATAAACATTACTACAAATTTGTGGCAAATGTCGAATAAATATCATATGTCGTTGGTTACCTACCTTTTTCGACTTGTCAGTTTTTGGTTTTAGTCGTCGAGCAGAGGTTAGGATTCGCTGATATAAATTAAAAAATCGATGTTTTATATCAAAAAGCAGAATATTAAATGTAAAATAATTTTGTTTTTACTTTACATATAATTAATTAATATGAATATAATTAAAATTTCAAAATGTTCGAGATATACCGGGTGTTCCACAAAAATTTCCAAAGGCTGTAATGTCTTTATTTATCATCTGATTTTAATGATCTATATATGAAACTGTAGGATTTCGTAAAGACTACAAACAGCAATGCAAATTATCTGTTTGTCAGATATAATTCGCGACAAACGTAATTCAACTTTTTTTTTCAAATTGCACTATACAGTGTGTCCCAAAATGTCCGCAACAGCCCTGTAAGTCCTGTGTTATAGTCGTAATAAAAAAGTGTTTCAAATAAAAGTTGTTCCAATTTACATGATCTACTTTGTGACCTGAGGAGATTTTGAAAATTTTATACAGCCTGGTCATTATGTCGTTGCTTCTTTTCATCTCTTATGGCAGCCATCTTGAATTCGCTTCCAATCGAAAAATATTATAAGAGAAAGTTGTTCAGAATTACGAAATACCACGGCATGCAAAATTTCAACTCGATCGTCAAATATTTATTTTTCCCATGTATTATCTATCGCGGTGGCCCAAAATGTCCGCAACAGCCTTGTAAATCCTGTATTATAGCCGTCATAAAAAAGTGTTTCAAATAAAAGTTGTTCCAATTTACATGATCTACTTTGTGAGCTGAAGAGATTTCGAAAATTTTATACAGCCTGGTCATTATGTCGTTACTTCTTTTCATCTCTTATGGTAGCTATCTTGAATTCGCTTCCAATCGAAAAATGTTATAAGAAAAAGTTGTTCAGAATTACGAAATACCGCCGCATACAAAATTTCAACTCGATCGTCAAATATTTATTTTTCCCATGTATTATCTATCGCGGTGGCCCAAAATGTCCGCAACAGCCTTGTAAATCCTGTATTATAGCCGTCATAAAAAAGTGTTTCAAATAAAAGTTGTTCCAATGTACATGATCTACTTTGTGACCTGAGGAGATTTTGAAAATTTTATACAGCCTGGTCATTATGTCGTTGCTTCTTTTCATCTCTTATGGCAGCCATCTTGAATTCGCTTACAATCGAAAAATGTTATAAGAGAAAGTTGTTCAGAATTACGAAATACCACCGCATACAAAATTTCAACTCGATCGTCAAATATTTATTTTTCCCATGTATTATCTATCGCGGTGGCCCAAAATGTCCGCAACAGCCTTGTAAATCCTGTATTATAGCCGTCATAAAAAAGTGTTTCAAATAAAAGTTGTTCCAATTTACATGATCTACTTTGTGACCTGAGGAGATTTTGAAAATTTTATACAGCCTGGTCATTATGTCGTTGCTTCTTTTCATCTCTTATGGCAGCCATCTTGAATTCGCTTACAATCGAAAAATGTTATAAGAGAAAGTTGTTCAGAATTACGAAATACCACCGCATACAAAATTTCAACTCGATCGTCAAATATTTATTTTTCCCATGTATTATCTATCGCGGTGGCCCAAAATGTCCGCAACAGCCTTGTAAATCCTGTATTATAGCCGTCATAAAAAAGTGTTTCAAATAAAAGTTGTTCCAATTTACATGATCTACTTTGTGACCTGAGGAGATTTTGAAAATTTTATACAGCCTGGTCATTATGTCGTTGCTTCTTTTCATCTCTTATGGCAGCCATCTTGAAATCGCTTCCAATCGAAAAATGTTATAAGAAAAAGTTGTTCAGAATTACGAAATACCGCCGTATGCAAAATTTCAACTCGATCGTCAAATATTTATTTTTCCCATGTATTATCTATCGCGGTGACCCAAAATGTCCGCAACAGCCTTGTAAGTCCTGTATTATAGTTATCATAAAAAAGTGTTTCAAATAAAAGTTGTTCCAATGTACATGATCTACTTTGTGAGCTGAAGAGATTTCGAAAATTTTATACAGCCTGGTCATTATGTCATTACTTCTTTTTATCTCTTATGGCAGCCATCTTGAATTCGCTTCCAATCGAAAAATGTTATATAAATGTTATTGTTCAGAATTAGGAAATACCGCCGGATGCAAAATTTCAACTCCATCGTGAAATATTTATTTTTTCTATGTATTATTATTATCTATCGCGGTGGCCTCTTAAGGTAATCTGTTATTTTGTTTCAATTTCAATGATTTTAGTTGAAGTAGTTATGAGAATAAAAAAGTGTTTATTTACGTAGTAAATACTAAACGTTTTATTTTCTAAAGAAAAATCACGGGAAATATAAGACAGTAATTATGAAAATTAAAAAAAAAAGTGTGATAATATAAAAAAACAACCGTATACGAAAAATAATAAATAATAATACATTGCAGACTAACACTTAAAATGAAAGTAAACAAAGCAAGAATATGACAAAAAGCAATCACTCCACGAAACCTCCTTCATTTGCGATACATGCCACTGTTTGATGATTGAATTCGTCCATAACACTGTAGAGCACATTGGCTCCTATTCCGTTTGCGCACTCCAGGATGACATATTTCTAATGGTTGCGGTCACGGAACGGCCGATGGCTATAGACCTGGTTTTTCAGATAGCCCCAAAGGAAAACATCCAGCGGTCTCAAATCTGGATATCTGGGCGGCCACCAAACTTGGGATGTCCGAGTGAAAATTTTATGGGCTCCGAAATTCACTTCCAACCATTCTTGAATGCCAGCCGAAGCGTGGCAAGGTGCCCCATCATGCTGGAAGTGCATGTTACAACGAATGTGAAGCGGGAAGTCATCTACAATCGGTTCCAGTACATTTTGCAAGAACTGAAGGTACTGAGCAGCATCCATGCAATTTTGTAAAAAAAATGGTCCAACTAATCGCGTGTCCAGAATTCCGCACCATACATTAACTTTTTCATAATACTGGTCCCTACTGTTGACTGTGAAATGTGGATTATAATTTGCCCAGTACCGACAATTCTGCAATGAAACCGTACCATTCGTGTAGAAAGTCGCTTCATCGGAGAATAAATTCCGGTAAAAATTAGCATTGGCTTCCATTTCTCCTTGCATTCACGCACAAAAATTGAATCGACTTTCATGGTCATGTTATTGCAACCGGCAGATAAATTTAGGTTTATACGGCTTCCAACCATTTTCCTTGAGTAATCGCTGAATATTAGAACGAGATACTTCGGTTTCTTGCTCAATCTGGCGGATGGAAATGCGCGAATTTTCGGTAATCCGTAAGATGACTTCCAACTCTGCATTTTCCGTAACTGGCCAACGCCTGTGGTTCTTCTTAAACTTATCTTCTACACTTCCAGCTTCCTTAAAATTTTGTACAATACGAGCTATCGTTGAATAATGTGTATTCTTGCCAGGATACCGCAAATTAAATTGTCTTTCCGTATTCCGGCAATTTTTTTGGTTTTCTTGGTGCCATTGTTGTGAAATTAAAGTCACGTATTTATTTCTGGCTCACTTATGACTCTCAAGCTCATCACCCCTGTTTTAGATTCGATTTTGCTACTTGATTTTTAGGCCATCATCCACTCAGTAAATATCGAACTAAAATTTTGCATACGGCGGTATTTCGTAATTTTGAACAACTTTTTCTTATAACATTTTTCGATTGGAAGCGAATTCAAAGATAGCTACCATAAGAGATGAAAAGAAGTAACGACATAATGACCAGGCTGTATAAAATTTTCGAAATCTCTTCAGCTCACAAAGTAGATCTTGTAAATTGGAACAACTTTTATTTGAAACACTTTTTTATGACGGCTATAATACAGCATTTACAAGGCTGTTGCGGACATTTTGGGCCACCGCGATAGATAATACATGGGAAAAATAAATATTTGACGATCGAGTTGAAATTTTGCATACGGCGGTATTTCGTAATTCTGAACAACTTTTTCTTATAACATTTTTCGATTGGAAGCGAATTCAAGATGGCTGCCATAAGAGATGAAAAGAAGTAACGACATAATGACCACGCTGTATAAAATTTTCGAAATATCTTCAGCTCACAAAGTAGATCTTGTAAATTGGAACAACTTTTATTTGAAACACTTTTTTATGACGGCTATAATACAGGATTTACAAGGCTGTTGCGGACATTTTGGGCCACCGCGATAGATAATACATGGGAAAAATAAATATTTGACGATCGGGTTGAAATTTTGCACGCGGCGGTATTTCGTAATTCTGAACAACTTTTTCTTATAACATTTTTCGATTGGAAGCGAATTCAAGATAGCTACCATAAGAGATGAAAAGAAGTAACGACATAATGACCAGGCTGTATAAAATTTTCGAAATCTCTTCAGCTCACAAAGTAGATCTTGTAAATTGGAACAACTTTTATTTGAAACACTTTTTTATGACGGCTATAATACAGCATTTACAAGGCTGTTGCGGACATTTTGGGCCACCGCGATAGATAATACATGGGAAAAATAAATATTTGACGATCGAGTTGAAATTTTGTATGCGGCGGTATTTCGTAATTCTGAACAACTTTTTCTTATAACATTTTTCGATTGGAAGCGAATTCAAGATAGCTACCATAAGAGATGAAAAGAAGTAACGACATAATGACCAGGCTGTATAAAATTTTCGAAATCTCTTCAGCTCACAAAGTAGATCTTGTAAATTGGAACAACTTTTATTTGAAACACTTTTTTATGACGGCTATAATACAGCATTTACAAGGCTGTTGCGGACATTTTGGGCCACCGCGATAGATAATACGAGTACATGGGAAAAATAAATATTTGACGATCGAGTTGAAATTTTGCATGCCGTGGTATTTCGTAATTCTGAACAACTTTCTCTTATAATATTTTTCGATTGGAAGCGAATTCAAGATGGCTGCCATAAGAGATGAAAAGAAGCAACGACATAATGACCAGGCTGTATAAAATTTTCAAAATCTCCTCAGGTCACAAAGTAGATCATGTAAATTGGAACAACTTTTATTTGAAACACTTTTTTATTACGACTATAATACAGGATTTACAAGGCTGTTGCGGACATTTTGGGCCACCGCGATAGATAATACATGGGAAAAATAAATATTTGACGATCGGGTTGAAATTTTGCATGCGGCGGTATTTCGTAATTCTGAACAACTTTTTCTTATAACATTTTTCGATTGGAAGCGAATTCAAGATAGCTACCATAAGAGATGAAAAGAAGTAACGACATAATGACCAGGCTGTATAAAATTTTCGAAATCTCTTCAGCTCACAAAGTAGATCTTGTAAATTGGAACAACTTTTATTTGAAACACTTTTTTATGACGGCTATAATACAGCATTTACAAGGCTGTTGCGGACATTTTGGGCCACCGCGATAGATAATACATGGGAAAAATAAATATTTGACGATCGAGTTGAAATTTTGCATGCCGTGGTATTTCGTAATTCTGAACAACTTTCTCTTATAATATTTTTCGATTGGAAGCGAATTCAAGATGGCTGCCATAAGAGATGAAAAGAAGCAACGACATAATGACCAGGCTGTATAAAATTTTCAAAATCTCCTCAGGTCACAAAGTAGATCATGTAAATTGGAACAACTTTTATTTGAAACACTTTTTTATTACGACTATAACACAGGACTTACAGGGCTGTTGCGGACATTTTGGGACACACTGTATATATTTTTTTGATTTTTATAAAAGAACATTTTCTAACGATTCAAATAATGTCATGAAAACATACACTTAAATAAGGAATAATGCAAGAAAAAGACAAGTTTTTGCAAATTATTATATGGCAAAACCAACAGTAGGTCATGAATTGGAGTACGCAATTAGACAATCACAGCGTCATAGCGCATAATTTGCATTGCTGTTTGTAGTCTTTACGAAACCCTACAGTTCCATATATAGATCATTAAAATCAGATGATAAATAAAGACATTACAGCCTTTGGAAATGTTTGTGGAACACCCGGTATACAAAAAAAAGTTCTTTTGCAGTTCTAGTTTTATTAATTAAGCAAATTAGATATTACAAATATTCAAATAATATTCAGATAGAATATCCAAACAAGAACTGACGCTACGACAATTTTGAAATGAGCAGTCGATTTTTGGTGGTCTTGAGTATGTAGGTATGTATGTACCTACATACATGCGCATGCAAAATAACCTGGATTGTTCAAATTTGCAACAACATGATTTATTCAATTTTACTCAATTGTAACACTACTTTTTATTAAACATTTGAATAATGTACTTATGCGTTATTGTTGTTGATATCATGTTATTTCGTCTTTATTTATTCAATCTCTACGTTTTCATTAATATTTGACTCTTGATCTTATTGCAAAACACAATATCAAACGATGTTTACAAAACATAAATTAAAGTTGCTCGTCTAATGGGGAGTGGCGCAAAATTATCTCCATATACTTACTGTACTAGCAATATTTATCAAAATTTACAAAAATTATTGACAAAAGAAAATTACTGTAGCAATTATCATGATGTTGCAGAGGTAATGACATAATCCGAATTTTAAGATTGTGTAAGTAAATCTAGTACAACAGTACAACTTTGATGCAAATCTTAACTTTAAGATTTTATTCTAATACTTTTTTACTTTTTCTAAATAAGAAATATATTAGTAACTCGGCAACAAGGTGACACTTCCTACCGTAATTTCCTTTTATCACCTATTTTTCTATTTCTTAAAAAATCTTGCATAGAAATTTCAAAAAAATTGCAACAATCAGCTCTAGATCAAGCCCAATCAATGCCCATGCGTCGGCAATACACGTCAACTTCTCCTCACCAGTTCACACGTGCATGATCGATTTATAAGGATTTATATTAATGTTGAATTCACAGAGTTCGCTGACGACCTCTGTGAGCCTTCGAAATGCCGTATTTCCATCCGAGTGTACCTTTCTAAATATTGTATGCTGCATATAATCTATGTTATTATACCCCTTACTATTCAGTAAAGATATCTGTCAGTATGGTTAGTATAGTAACTGCAAACAATAATATATGTATATAGTCACCTAGGTAGCCAGTATTTTGCACATTAGCGGCGAGAGTAGCGACGAAAACAAGAACCTACAGTCAACGCTTAGCGTTTATAGTGCTAAAGTCGCGATTTCAATGTCTTACTTAAGTCGCTACTCTAGTCGCGTTGCTAGTCAATCGCATCGCCTCTTCACTACGAACGTATCCTAAGAATGTCTAGAATAAAAAAAGAGAAGCTGTGCTAATAATCAATATATGTCTATTTTAAAATAGTATATTTATGTTATAATTATTTTTGCTCTTATTTCAAGTAGTATTTATAAAGATTACCATTCTTTAATTGTTTTCAAGCAAGTAAACGAACGCCAGCTCTTTAATACGCATTGTCGATAATAAATGAAAATTGAACTGAAGTATAGCCTATTCAGTTCTAAAGCTATTGTATTTCAAAACCTAACTTCCCAGGCGTGTTAATAGTGATTTTGTGCATGGTGTAATTGTTCTTACAAAGGTTGATTGTTTTCGAATATATCTGCTCCTGATTTCAGAACCCTTATTCGTTTATTTTTAATGGTTCTAAAATTGTTATTAGTCGTGTAAACATTAAATCGATCTGCCTTACTGATGAATGTATTAGACCTGAGCAAAATGACTTTTTTCATTACTGAAAAAGTGTTAGCTAAATAATTTGGTGTAAACTGTTTTAATTAATTACTTGTTCTGACACACAAACTAAACAAATACATTCCTTTTATTATGTGCCAAAATTATATGCAATGATTATTTATTGCACTAATTTATTCCATATTCAAATATTTATTCGAAAGTTATAGCTATCGATACATATCAAAATGGTTATCAATTCTTCTCCACCATTTTGATATATTAATTTTCTCTGGTATTTTACAGTTAGCGAAATGCTGCAAGCAATTAGAATCTATAAAAATGCAAAATTGTTGGGGCAGTCCAAAATGTTGTTTTATACGAAGTACACCACTTTGTACATTAGTCACGAGATGCAACAACCTATACAATTTTAATTTTAGTCAAAGCAGGTAAGAATTTTTGTACTTTTACACTCCAAACCATTTTATTGTCTTATTTTCAAATATCCGACTATTTTATTAATAACGTCATTAACCTGTTCCTCATATAAGGCAGTGCGTAATTTAAATTCTCAGAAACAACTAGTTGCCTTACGAATTTTTTATAATTATCAGTTATTGCAGATTTGTTTCAAGAAAATTTTTCCGCTTGATATCTAGAGATAAACGTAATGGTAGAATAATGAAGAAATGTAACTACATTGGTCCAATGACTGTGAAGCAAATGCGTGCTCTTTTTTTGGCGTTAAGAGACTACGAGGTTCACGATACAGCGACCATTGGCAATGTCAATTTTACGCAGAAATTCAAACTGCGAGATATTATTCGTTATTTCCAAGAAATTCAAAATCCTAGGCAAGTTGTAAACGACATCTGGGAAAATCTCTATTATGGGCATGATGAAGAAGAAGCAATTGATTATCCAATGCAGATGGATGCTTAACAGTGAACGTCTTCCTTTTTATTTGCGTCATGTACGATGTTCTGTATTTTTTGGTTTGTTTCTCTGTCAAATACAAAATATAGTGGCAAATTTTTGACGTCGTATTATAACGCCCGAATGTGCCATTTATAACGGAAATTGCAATACAATTGAAGTTAATTTTGGTAACGTTCTTATAAAGTAACATTATAATCAATATGCTACATTCCACATCTCAGTCCTAAAGAAGTCAGAATATAACTAACAAAAAAAGTTCATTAATAAATTCTGCAATTTTATTATTGATTTAAGCTATTTATCGTCTCATTAGTTTGTGAGTTACTAGTTGGTTTGTTTTACTATTTAGCAGTTTATTCGCAACTTGTTGAGGAAAATTGAAAAATGTTTGTCCTTCTCACACTACATAAAACAAAAGAGAAAAGTATACTACGGAAATATTGTAGTCATTGCAACATAAGGAACACAAATTAATGTCCAATAATTCAAACGATTAAAAATTGATATTATAGAAGTCCGAGAAAACGGATTCCACTTTAACTCAACCACGATGCGGGCGACTTAGGACATCACTCGAGGTCTTACATACAGAGCGTGCTTGAGCTACTGTTACAAAACAACTTGACTTATCTTCTCGGAAACAATTTACTTAATCTTAAATATGCCCAAAAAAATCTCTAGTTCGCATACTCATAACTGGTATCGATTTGACGAGACTTCGGATAATGAAAATATCAATATCTAGGAATCAATACTTGGTTATCAATACCAAATACTACTAGGATATTGAGACAGAGGCACTGATACCAACGGACCAATACTACAGTATCGCTTGCAAGAAATTAATTACAAAATATCGATACCTGTGATTGCAAGGACTGGGGCTTTGTGTGACATAGATAATCACCAGTAACACCAGACACCACAACGTTCAATTAATTTAGAGCACTTGTATGATGACCCACATGGCATCGAAATATGTGTCTCAAATTAATTAAGCGTTGTGGAGTCTGGTGTTAACGATTATCTGTATCAATACTTGTTTATACTTTACCGATTTCAATACTCAGAATTTATACATCGGCACTCAATCGATACCCAGTTTTGCCATTCATAACCGCAATTTCAGCGGTTACACTTAAAAAATAGCGACGGTAGGTAAGAAGTGTAAAAATCTCTAAAATGCATGAACTTATACATAGGTATAGTCATTATCAGCAAGAGTGTGTTTACAATACTGCTAAGGCTTCAAAAATGCAAAAACAAACATTACTGCATTTGAAATAATAAGGTTTGTGTCTATTTATTTCCAATAAATAGATTTTATACTCTAGGCTCCATATGCAACTTATTACCGATGGAATGATTTTTTGAATGATTTCGAAATCCGTTGCTCAATTTTTTTATTAATTGCATATTCATCAGTATCACAAACACTACTAACTTGTTAATTGAAATAACTTAATAACATTAAAAAAAATGTTCACATCGAAGGATACAGTCCACTCTAATCTACATCAGTAGTTGTGCTTACTAGTGTTGTGAACCTAAATTGTTCTTTTATACAACTTCCGCCGTTCCACATTAAAACCGAAATAAATATCTAATTATCATTACATAATGAATAAATAAAATCAATGTAGGCTAGACACCCAGTTACATACCGAAACACGGAAATGCAAACAAATAATAATCGCACGGTACATTTCCTGCCCACGGTTACCATGGGCGACCACGGAATAAGAGTTACGGTAGTCGAATTTCCTTCCGTTGAAGCCGCTACCTATAAACCTTTTCATCGACGAATTTAAAGCTCTCGAAATCTCAACCCTATTAGTATTGAACAATGTATGTAACATACATAGCGACCAGTACCATTACACTTAAAAAGTGCAAACTGAATTTGGTTTACTACTCGTACATACGAATAAACTTGAACGACCTCAACTCTTCAACATTTTGTTTGCACCATTTGACATAACCCTGTCCAATTATGTTTTAAATAAATCATAAAATATAGAAGCGCGTAATTATTTATTTCGTATTTATACGTCATTTTTGACGTGTGCGACAAAAATTTATATTTTTTCTGTACAACAGTATGTATGTATGTTATTGTACCGGGTGGCCAACTAAGAATATCGCTCGGCCATATCTCAGGAAAGAAAATATTAAATGGAAACATACATTTTTGACAACAAATTAAAAAAGTAGGCTAAATCATCAACAAATCAGCGAAACCCGCTATCTTTTACCAATCCGAAGATATCTTCAGAAACGTGTGGTGGTGGTTCTTCTATAAATTTAAATTATTCTGCTTCCCGTGAACGGAATTTAGCATATTTGGTCTTTTTAGAAAGGATTTTCATTGTCCTATGTCTAGTGATTGAAGAGGTTTAATTTTATCTTGTCCGTCACCGCTAGAGAGCGACAAAGAAATTTAAATACGTAAATTTAATGATTTTTGAAAACAGTGCGTGGAATGCTTGACGGCCAAAAAAATAGACTATCATGGATTTTCTTAAACCAACTGCTAGTGATTCGAATTGTTTAATATTGTCTTTACGCCAGGGAGCGTTAAAGAGAACAGAATAGAAGACATGTCGCTAGCAATTCGCAACAATGTTTTTCAATCTGATGAGTGTGCTATGCATTTCTTCGTAAATGTTCGCAATTTTCTGGTCCCTGATAGGTGCATGTAGCACGCCAGTCTATTTCCATGGCCATGCAGGACCCCAAATGTGACCTGGGGCGAAAAAAATATTTAATTTTTGCAAGGTTGCTCGTAACAACTTGGTTGTAGGCATAGGAAATATTGTTCAAAGTATTTCTTCTAAGACAGAAATAGAAACTGTAGTTCTATCCACTCGTTGTAGAGCGAAAGTTTGCATCGAAAATAATAGGAGACAACTTCAAAACTTAGGCCGCCACTAATATTAACTTTATTATGCCGTTTCCTTTTGTGTTGTTTTTCTGCATTGTTTATTTGAATTATACCGTTGCGCTTTTCATTAAAATCGTAAACTTTCAATTAATTATTTTATAATATGAGCATAAATTTAACCTTTCACGCACTGTTCTTTTCAAAAATCATAAAAATTACATATTTAAATTTTCTTAGCGCCCTGTATCGGTAATGGACAAAACAATATTAAACAGTTTGAATCACGAAACATAAGCCAATGAAAATCCTTTCTAATAAAACCAAATTTGCTAAATTCTGTTCATGGAAAACAGAATAATTTAAATTTATAGAAGACATTTTTACCATCCATACCTTTCTGAAGATATCTTCCGATTGGTAAAAGATAGCGATAGTCGGTTTTCGCTGATTTGTTAGTAATTTAGCCTACTTTTTTAATTTGTTGTTAAAAATGTATGTTTCCATTTAATATTTTCAAGAAAAATCAAAATTACAGCGCCCTCTCGCATGCAAGTCACTTGTTAGATTGGTTCCAATTTTTAAGCATTAGATTGGAGGAGTAATGCTGTTTTCATCGAAACTAAGTTTGCAAAATTCGGTTCAACAGAACCGGAGTTATAAGCGTTCCTTCAATGCAAAGTTTCCCTTCCTTCCCTCTCCTTATTTGACAAAATACTCAAAAGTTGTTCGATGTAAAATATGCAAAATTTTCAGTAGATTCCGATTTTCATATTTATGATAGACCTTAAGTTGGTAAATTTTGCGTAAAATAAGAATTAAAATTTTCGGTGATCAGTTACGCCCTCTAGCGGTCGTCCTACACTTTTCTAAATAATTTGCAGACGTTTCTCGGGGTCACTTTACTCAATAATATTTTTCCCAAAGCTGTGCTGTAAAGCGTTCTTGAGATATGGGCGAGCGACATTCTTGGTTGGCCGCGCCCGGTACAAGATAAAAATATTAACTTGCTAGTATTTCGAAAACTACACATTTTTATAATAGACTAGACATCTTTATACAAAGTGACCCTTATTTTTAATAATAATTAGATAAAACTATAAAAATTGTCGCTTCCCATTAAAAAAAATGGACTTTTGAGCATTTTTCCGATTTCGTTTTCTGGCGTATATTTTGCACACGCTGTATTGATAATTGTAACAAGCGCCATTGATTTTCTATTTGCAAACGTCAATTTTAGAATAAGAACCTCAATAAGTCAAAAAGGGTTAGTCTTAGATATATGACATTATTCATGATATATGTATATTTTAAATTCCGAAGTTGGTGCCTACTTCCTATATTCCCTGGAGCGCCGCCATCTTGAAAATATGTTAGGCGAATGGAGCCCATCGACTTTAGTATAGAACCAACATTTCACATTATTTCTAGCTATAGTTTGTTTTGTAATGGATCGATGCAGTGAACCATCCTGTATATTTTGTATATTATGTTTTAGTTTATTATAAAATTATTTCCACGTTTTCGAGTTCCAGAGTTACTTAACTTATAGAATAGATATATAGAACTTATATAGAAACTTTCACATAAAACTTTACTACTATTTCTCACCTATCCCTTAGAGTCCCTTAGAGTTTATTACAGCAATAATTTGTTTTGAAATTTTGCAGCAATTTTTTTTTTATTACAAGAAGAATTGGCAAAAGGAAATTACAGCAATAACCGCCACCTTCTTGCCGAGTTACTGTCATATTTATAATTTAAAATAGTAAGAGAAAGTATTAAAAGAAAAACCTTAAAGCTAACACTTGTATCTATAGGAGTTTTTTTGTACTAGTTTTTCTTAGATTTTTACAATTAGAAATATGTCGTTGCCTCAGTAACATCATGACAGTTGCAATAATTTTTGTAACTTTTAAGAAATCTTGCATCAAAATTTCAAAAAAATACCATTGCCGCACATGGAAAGCATTTCTCGCCACTCCCTACTAGCTACGTAACCTCAAGTTTATATTAGTGAAAAATAGGAATCGAACCTTGGTATTGTTTTGAAAATTACGAATCTTTATTAAAGAGGAAAAACAACATAAGCAATTGAATATACTATATTAGAAAAACATCAGGGACATGCATCGTCTGCTCCTATAGTCCCATCTTTCTTCGTATTCGTCTTTATCATCATCATCATGTTCATCGTCCCTGTTGCTTTGTAACAGAAATGTACACAAAATTACCATATACTAATCCAAATTTTCTTGGATAGATGGATTTTCTTTTCTATATTACAAAGAATATTTTTTGTTTGGGTTAAATCTGATTTTTTTGTTGTTGTTTTGTTGTAATTTCCTGTCTTGGTCAAACTTTCCTGATCGGTAGTGTATGTCTTGTATATGCATAAAACTAAGAGGTAAACTTAATTAAATCACGTGAATTATGGATCATCAATTATTATGTAAACATCCGAGCTGAAAATGACCTAGATTACCTGTATCGTTTGCTATTCTCAGGGTAGGTACTTACGTATAATAATGAAATTAATATAATTTGCGCAATGTTTTAGATACAATTACTTATCCAGTTCTAGGTAGAATAAGAAATGAATCACATAATCACACGTTATTATAACGTCTTTAGTATACACTTTCTCTCTATCTGTGTAATAAATATATTAGATTTTAAAATCTAGTTACAAATAGCACGAATTATCGAAAAGTGGATAGTACAGGGTGGTCAGATAAGAATGCAAAGTGCTGTATCTCTGAAACTATTCGTCGTAGAGACTTGCGGTAAAAATTTGTAATACTAAAGTGGTCAAAAGAAGACCGTGGAAAGATTTCCAAGATGGTCGCCAGGGGGCGTAACCGGCATCTTAAACCTTTAAAGTGATTTTTTATTGAAATCCACCCAGTAAATGTTACCAAAATATATATACTTTTTAAAGCTAAGCTTTACCCGAGTAATTTTTGTTTAACACTTTTTGACGTATCTATTAAAATAAAGTGGTGGGGGGTAATTCAATGTTTTTTTTTAACAAACACCTGCAACTCCTAAACGACTGAACTGATTTTAACAAACTTGGTCTCATTGAAAAAAGCATTTATTGTTCCATCAAACCTATCTTACCTGTGATATGTCTATTTCTTAGTGATGCCGCTAGAGCGCGCTTTTTGATATACCTAACAACAGAAAATTGCAAAATTCTTTAAAAAATTAAATACAATAATATGACTTTTTTGTCATAAAAATGTAGCGTAGTGTTACCTAAATAGACTTGTGAAAACTGTATTTCGATATCTTATTCGTAGCCTAAAATATCGCAGAAAGAAGATTTAGTTATCATATAATTATAAAAAGGCGCTATTACACCGGTATTTATTGTTAGTTATTTGTGCTTTTTCAAGACATGTAATAGTTAAATATGCAACCACTCATTTCAGATAAATTGCAAGTGATAAAATCTAGGGAACAACAAAATCGAAAATCAAAAGCGCTATAAGTGATCATCTTTTTTGGGTATGACAGATAAATTATCATCATATTCTGTAGTACTACTATAAGAGCTTTGAAATTATCGATTTTAATTCAAAGCTCGTATGGTATTTGATTAGATTATTTTACGTAATACAAAATGAAATTTATCTAAACTCTTTATTTATTAATTCATGTATAAATTACCAGTTTTTTGACAGAACTTTAGAAATGTCTATCCTTATTAACCGCATTTCCATAACAACGCCTAATTATTCTACTATGAAAATTATCGAAAAATTATCATATATAATACAACGAGTGGTTTTGTGATTATCGATAATCGCCGGCTTGACACGAGATATGTTGCCAAATATTAATTCCACGAGTCCGAAGGACGAGTGGAATTATTTGGCAACATATCGAGTGCCATCCGGCGATTGCAGATAATCACAAAACCAAGAGTTGTATTCTTTAGATTATACAACGAATAAAGCAACTTCACTAAATTAGGTACGACTATTTGAGGTTAATTTCTAACGGGTACTAATACATATAGGAAATGTCATCACTGACAAGCATTCTGAGCTGCCTAATAACAATGCATAATAAAGCAAAAAACAGGAATTAATAATACATATATGTGATCGAACTTTACAACATTCCATAAATTGTGATCATATATAGTTTTCAGATTGCATTGTAGTAAGAGGTTTATTATTTTTAACTGTCTGATCAATATTTTCTAATATAGTTTCGCCGTCTCGCGACATTTTCAATCAAATTATGACAGGTAG
The DNA here is from genome assembly GCA_023690525.1 of Holotrichia oblita. Lineage (NCBI taxonomy): Eukaryota > Metazoa > Arthropoda > Insecta > Coleoptera > Scarabaeidae > Holotrichia > Holotrichia oblita. Next base: position 122,333,692 of record CM043017.1, on the reverse strand, counting down.
GAAATGTAACTGACAAGCAATTTGCAATGAACAATCAACGATTAAAACCGGTTGCTATGGTAAATCAACAAAGGTGATTATCGCTTATTAATGAAAAAGCACGGTGCTTGATTTTCACTTATTAGTCCAGTAGAGGTATAGGGAATTAATACATTATGAGTTGTATAATCGCTGTAATTTCGAGTTGCTTCACTAATACGCGAATCTGATTGGTTTATATTTGTATGTGTAAAATAATCAAATGAATAATACAGTTTACATGCTTGCTGTGATTTTCTATTTTAAAAATAAGTAAAGTAAGACATTATACATACTCGTATTTTCATCTACCTATACATATATCCGTTATTAATATACAAAATACTTTTAACCGTGTCACACTAAATATCATTTTAAAGATAAGCTTTTAAGCAAATTTTAAAAAATCGTAAAGTGACATTAAAATTTTTATTAATAATATGTATTAGCTCAAAACTTAATGTAGCTTCTGTAAAACAATCGTATTTCCTAAAACGGTCAAATATTATACAATTTGATTACTTACTTTTAATAAGAAGATTGCAGCAAAATTCCTCTTGAAAATAAGAACAAAATAAGCGCACTTTGTCTCAACCCCGCAACATATGAGATATACGAGTCACTTATGAATTCACCACACACTTCAAGTTTCGCGTTTGCACTGCAGCCCACTCTGATATGATACAGAAACTTATTGTTCTACCGCACCATATTAAAGAATAATACACACGACCGATAAAACTAATAATAGTGGGATTTACTTTCAAATTGTGCAAAAAGTCACATTTATAGAACAATAAAAATTGAAACGCACTCTTCATTATAAGAGGGAATGAGAGCGAAATTGAATATCTAATTAGTGCGGATGATTGTCTAGTAATTCTATTGGTGTAATCAGTTTTTGTAAGTAAATTGTCAAAATGATTGACACATTTTTTTCGAGATTGCCAAACATATAGGTACAGGCTATACGTAGTTGTTTGCAAACATAAATGCATTAATAGTTTATTTCTACCGTTGGTATGTACATATTACGAATCGATATCGACTACCAAATATGTGAACCAGAAGTATGTCCAAGTAAATATACATACACTTTACTTTTACAAAAGGTGTAATGTGTAAAATGAAGATAAATTATTTCGCTTTTTGTTTATTTCCATTTATTCTCTTCGTAATCTGATTTTTACAAAAGTACAGTATATAAATCAACTTCAGGCGTGTAAAGTGAAATAAATGTGGTAATTAAAATGTAAATGCGGTTGTCCACGAGCTACAGCAGAAATTTCTTAACAAAATTACTTAGAATTTCAAATGTATAAACTTTAGGTATAAGAAATGATATACAGAATCGAAAGAGAGGAAAAATCTGCAATAGTTTGCATAAAAATATAGGTACAGGCTGTTCCATTTGAAATAAACGAGTTTTAGTCAATTGAAGGTATTTAATTTCGAGTTCGAAAACCCCCAGTATAATAAAATAATTTCGCCGTGTTATGATTTTAAAACAACTTATTAATTATTATTACTTTATACGAGTATAAACAAAACTATGAAGCAAGATGTTGGCAATATTATTCTTCTTGTTTTAACAATACAATCAATTTGTCCCTTCAACGATAAAGGCTTCTCTTGCAAACTACAGCATATTGTTCCAAAGTAACCGGTTATTACCGAACGCGTCACTCCACAAAAATAAAATACTGCTTCAAAACTCTGGCACTAAAATACTGACCTAACTAGGGATAGATCAGTACTTATAAAATACTGACCAATATTCCTAGCTAATAATATACATAGTTCAGTATTATCTACAGTATAGAAAATGCGCCTAGAGCAAATTTGGCAATCCAGAATTTCTTCGTTAAAATAGGTAGTACACTTTCACAATACCTTTATTCATCAAGACAGTATACCATTTCACAAAAATTTAACTAAACAGAAAAAAGGCAGATTATGCAATTATTTGCTGAAAACATACGAGGAACTGCATCGATCGATATATGGAAGAGTATACATTGGAACATTCTGAAAATTTTGGAATATACTAATGTCGACGTGCGCTATTAAACTAAAATATTTATAATAATCTGACGCATACGCTTATACCGGAAGTGGCTGTCAACTTTGTTATTTTAAATGGAACACCCTATATATTATATTTTTCAATTTCTCGTTCAATTTTGAAGTAAATTTAATAAAACAACTATGTTGTTATTTTCAACCATGTTTGAAATATTTGCATTTTTTTTTAATTTTTGACAGATGGAGGAATGCATTTGAACTTCTATAACAGTAAAGGTATTTAATTTGGAAAATTGAAAATTTGTAGAACTATTGACCGTATAGAATAGAGCTCGAAACCGAATAAATTTTTCGAAAACGTTATACAGCGTATCCGAAAATTACGGTTAAATTTCATTAATATATATATATATATCGATCGATACATCGATATATATCGTCTTTAATATATATCTATATATCGATACATATATCGATCGATGCAGTTCCTCGTGAGACACCCTGTATATAGAAAGATTTTCAACAAATAATAAAAAAAAAATAGTTGTGATACGCTAAAGTGTAAACAGTATTCAGGTTTAAGCGAACACCTTGTCATATGTTACAAAGCAATTCATATTTATTTGTTATATACTTGATCGAATGAAAAAAAAAGAAAAATGATGAATAATTTAATTAAACACTTAATAAACTATATTATGAATAGCTACAAGCTTGAACACAAAAAAATACTATTTAGTAATGTTTATTCTATCAAATGCAGCACAAATAGATAGGTATAGCTCTTTAAAAATGAAAGCCAAAACAGCACTTGTGAAAAACGAAATCATCTGTTGAAACACATAGGTCTGAAATAAAGTAACACATATTTTTACTGTTTCTTCAGAAAGTTAACGAATCTATATGTTATTAGTATAATGTACAGTCTGTTCCAAAGTTAATGTCGCTCCCAAGGCTAAACAAACCCATAAAAATGATGTTTCCCATAATCCAATACGATATTTCATTAGTGAATACTAATCTTGTAAATGTGGTGCAAACAAAATATCGATTAAACTTCATGCATCTAATTTGCATTAGCAGTTATAACGTGTTTTTCGGCACAGGGGGTGACATTAATTTTGGAACAGACTGTAGATATGTATGTATATCTGACAAGAATTTTTTTTTCATTATATCAATAGCCAATAACCGTGATAGGTGTCAAATAAATTAATGTCAGTAACAATTACAAAAACAGATAGTATTATATCAAGGAAATTTAAAAATTTGTTTACAAAAAAAATTAGGAGCAAGCTATGAAACGTGTGTTTATTTTCATCTAGGTATACTTCTACAAAAATGAAAATGTATTCTTGAAGTTTCACCGTAGAAAGTTCCCAACACGTTCACTTAGTGGGAAATACGTCACAAAAAATGATACCAACAAAGAGAAGATCACTTGTATGCAGACATTGATCGTAAAACCAATTCATCTCGAAACACGGAGAACGTCGAAATACTTGAAACAATGGCGTGTCGAGAGAGTTTAGAACGACGCTTGAAATCTAGAAAGTTTGGGAAAAGAGCGTCTTTTGTTTTTCGAAGCGCCCTTGCTTCATTGCTTGTTATCCGCGATGCGATTACGATTTAAGCAATACATCGTAAATAGAGCTGATGGGAAAGAGCATTGAAGTCTCCGCGTGAGAGTTAGAAACCACAAAGTATATGGGAACGCTATTTTATTTCCATTGACCATTAAATTATTAAATTAAATATAATATACCACGCTAAAGAATAGTGAAGAAAGTTGTTTCAATATACATAACAGATGTACTTAATTAGAAAATTATAGAATCATAAGATACATCGGCGGTTTTGAACTGTACATATATTTGATTGCATTGATGATACATGTAAAATATACAGTATGTACATATATAAATCATTGAAAGATGTTTGAATTTCCCGCTTTCATTTTTTGTGTTTAAGTTATTGCTAAGTGCAGCCAGCATCTCTGAGGGAGTAAATGTCGTATATCATAGGCGTAACATTAAAAAATTAGACTAGGAACAAATATAGTAATAAATAATATTTTATTGAAAGATAATTATTACAATGAAATTATGTACAGCCCTGCTCATATGTATGGAGCAACTCAATAAAATTTAGTGTTCACAGAAATTCTGGAAGAAAGGCACTATATCTTAACTGTATTAACTCAAACTAGTAGTAACTGGAGTGAACCAAACATTTATCAGTGTAAACTGGTGTAAAGCGGAATATGTTTTGATCGTTCGTTTTATGCGTTGTATGACAAGCTTGTGAAAATCGGCAGTTACATTTATAGGCTCTAAAGTGTTATGGTCAGGATACACGACGACACTAGACAGTCAGTGTATACATCGAGTGTCTACGTGTGTCCACTGCCACACCAAATTGCAAATGTAGTGGTAGTGTCGCTCAGTGTCCGTGTCGTTGCCGTGAAAACAGGACGTTTGGAGTGTCTGACACAAGTGTCACGAATTTCGAACCTGTCCCAAACTTTTAGCTAGATCGATGACGTCACGCGTGTGGTCTGCAGAGGAAATAAAACCTTTACAGTTAGTGTCGCAAGTCATGGTTCGTGTAGACGACCAATACACTTGAATCGGGACACTAAATGTATACACCAACGTCGACACAAAAAATTGCGTACCGTGTGGCCACAATCGACACTACTGTCGACATTTGTGTCGAGTGTCAGTGTCGTCGTGTATTCTTACCTTTATAGTATTCGTGTGTATTACTAAGAAAAACATATTTGAGTGAAGTGTAACGTCAGTATATATGTATATTCACATTTAACAAAAAAATAAACACACACAAAATACACCAGAAGATGACATAAAGTTAGTTTTTTATTTCTTGTCGATCAGTACCATCCCACTTTTAACTATATCTTTGCAGTTTCAATCTGTAGCGCAATCTCGATCTTTTCCTTCAGTCAACAATATTAGATATAACCTTCGTAAAGCGAATTTTATACAACTTTATAATGATCAGAGTTTTCTTGCTACTTATAATGACGTAAATTTAGCAATTGCTGATTTTTATAATACTTTCTATACAATGATGAGACGCTCTATTCTTTATTAAACAAATAACATGACGAAATATTTTTATGATCGGGAATTTAAGCGAATGCGAAATATTTGTAAATATCAAATTTCAACATTTATAGCCGCACATAATCCTCTAAAGAACTATTTGTTTTTATAAATTACAAGAAAGGGACCACTAGAATTGCTGGACAAATATATCGTGATCAACTAATTGAGTCTCCTGTGGATATACTTAATGCCTTTACGAATTTATTTTGCCATAATCAAGCAACAAATAGTGTACTTATTACTACAGAATGCTCAAACCCGTTAGCTTTTACCACTCCTACTATACGAAAGATACTGTATTAAATGTTACGTTTTCCTTCCCTGGTAAATCTACTGCTGGTGATGATTCAATACCAAGTTTCTTAATACATGACACTAGATATACATTAGCTTATCGTTTAATGTTATTAATTAATTTTTCAATTAAAACTTCAACGTTTCCTAAGTTATGGAAAAGAGCAAAAAATCATTCCGATTTACAAGAAAGGTGATGAAACTCAAACTGAATAGTTACAGACGACTGTCGATACTTTCTAATTTTGCCAAAGTATTTGAGCATTTTATATATATTCAGCCATTTTAATGCACATTCAGCGGCGCTTATCACAATATCAACATGGCTTTATTCCCGGAAGATCAACCGCCACTAATCTAACCACTAGAACTAAACAGGAACAGATTACGCATTCTCACAGGTTTCCTTACAGGGCATTGTCACCTCGGGGAGCACATGAAGAGAATAGGTCTGAAACAGAATAGCGACTGCAGATTCTGCGGGGCGGAAGATGAAAGTCCGGAACACCTGATATCCAACTGCACAGAAATTGAAGAAATTCGCGCCAACTATCTTGGCAAAGGCGTTATAGACGAGGAAGAAATATCCTCTCTGAAACCATCACATCTGTTACAGTTTATTAAAGCCCTCAGGCTGGATGGGGAGCTGTGACTGCGGGCAAAACCCAGCAGCTTACACCTCATGTAAGGGGGCACAATAGACCCACGGTCGCGGTGCAACATCACCCTTATATCTAAATCTAATCTAACCACAATTACTCAATTTATACCTGAACAAATTGACTCGCAAAAGTAGGTTGACGTAATTCCTACCGATCTATCTAGTGCCTTTGATACAATTGATCATGGTGTTCTGCTTTACAGACTTGGCAATTTAGAAATGAGTCTATCTTTTAACAACTTACTAGCTTCCTACATAGATAAGAGAGTAAATTAAGTTTATTACAATGGCTTTTATTCTTATGAATTTGCATCGCTTTCAGGGGTTCCCCAAGACTCAATAGCAGCGTCGAATTAACTTTTCTAATTTATTGGAACTTTTTCATGTTCCTCGATTATCTACCCGTTATTCTGTCACATTTTTTTCACCGACACCTATATAGAACTAATGTATTAATGAATGCACCTGTTAATAGAAGATGCAGAATTGCAAATTCTTATTTTAATGATATTTTTTGCAGCTAGGATTGCTCATACTTTTATATTTTTGTTGTCTTTACATTTTTGTTAAATTATCATAAGTAATATAACAAGTGACCAAGATTTTCCGATAAAATTGATTTGGATAATTTGTAAGTGCTTGTTGAGATAATAGTTTCACGAGCCCGAAGGGCGACTGAAATTATTTAAGATCAACAAAGCACGAACAAATTATCCCAATCAATTTTATAAAAGAAAAATCTCGGTCACACGTTCACACGAACAAAATTTCTTGCAATGTAGTTGGCTTTTAGTAAGTTCGGCAGTTATCGGAAGTTTTCATAATGTATTGTTTTAGGTTGTGTTCATTTTGCCATGTATTTGGCTGGTAACTAAGAAAACAAAAAAAATAAACAAGATTTGCATTGTGTAGTAATTGCGAGCATTGTAAGCGAAAATGACCCGTTTTGGTAGTACTCCATTAGCATTGATAAAACCACGAGTAATTTTACCACTTATTAAAATTCACTCGTGATTTTTTCGCTATAAAATGAATGTCATTGGCTGTTGCTAAGGAATGCCAACTGTGTGATTGGTTGACAGCCCTATAATTGGTTTCCGTTGAGTAATAAAGTGCATTATTCATATTATAAAGCTATGCATAACAATAAGAGCACTTATTTTATTACCAACTTAATGTGTATAGGCAACTTCTTACACCCATATAGAAAGTAACTTTACGACTGGTATAAGGGCGAAGATTTATAGCTATTTTAAAAAATATCTGAATTAGTCTATATTTTCCGAAAAATTGTTGTAAATGTTAACGTTGTTATTTATAACCTAATACGGCAAATGTTTATCAATGTTGTTTATTGTAAAGCGCGGTCTGTTGCACAAAACAAACATGTATGTATGTATTTTTGCTTAATTCATGATGTAAAAAACTATAAACGAGGCAAATTTATTGTGTATTCGTTATTAAACAACTTAACAAGACGTCCCTAGTACATCCGAAAACAGGATCACAATGCCCTATAAGTATAGACTACAATGGTCCTCCGGATGTCCTCGAGGGATTTTCCTGTATTGGTATATTAAGGTTTTAAACAGGATATCCCAAGGGCGTTATGTGCTAGCTGGGAAGTATATCTGGTGTAATGGTTTGAAATGCTTCTAAAACCAGTTCACGTAATTCATCCTCCATTTGAAAATTACGTTGATGCACATAGTTCTTCATGTACCTCCAAAGATGAAAATCAGGAAGTCAGATCCGGTGATTGTATAGCCCGGGAAACAGCTGGATACATACCTATTCATCCATCAGGAAATCTATTTGATAAATATTTTTGAACAATTCTCGAATTATGAGCGGGTGCTCTATCTTGCTGAAACCGAAAGTTATTGATTTCTGCTAGTGGTAATAAGTTATCATCCAACCATTCTTCCAAATTATGCCGCAGTAAATTTCTATACCGCTGCGAAATTAGTGAACCATGGTAAAAAAATGGCGCAATTATTCTCATACCGAGAATTGCCACCCACGTGTTGAAATCAAAACAATGTTGGTACCTAGACGTTTTGTACTATCTATTAACCAAAAATAGGTATTTCTTCTGTTAAATATTCCGTTCTTTATTATCAAACTTTTATCAGAAAATAAAATTTTGCTGACAAAATGTTCATCGTTTTAACATTGCGTAATATACCATTTACAAAATGCTATTCGTCTTGCATCGTTTCCTGGTCTTAGTCCTTGGCAGATTCCAAATTTGTACGGGTTGTACTTGTTCTTACACAAAACAAAATGTGCTGTAGATTTTGGCGTTCCACTTACTTCTTCAACGTTTCTAACTGATGTTGTAGGGACATCCGTTGCAAATAACGCGATGTTATTTTAAATTTCCTCATTACATGGTTTGTTTCTAGTAACAACTTTTTTTCAAATGACATACTTATCTTTCAATCGCTGAAGTATTTCCACTTTTAGCTTAATGAAACAGCTATTAATTATATGTATAACAATAAATAAATTGGTATTTAATTAATTGCTGTTTCATCGATCTAAAAATGGAAATACTTCAACAATTGGAAGGCAAATACTTACAAGTCATAACATAGATACATATATTAATAACCCATACTGCAATAAATTGATAACCAATCTTCCAAATACCTTTTTATTGGGGTATAATCGTTCGGGATAATTATTTAAATACATTTCCTCAGCTTTTCGAGTATTTCTCTGGTATTTTTAAACGAATTAAAAGACTGTGTACTGTGTGTACTAATTAGATTTTTTATTGTGATAGAAGCAAAGTTTTAATAAAGACGAATGTTTTTTTTCAAAGCCTACCATGTTTTATGAGAGTCTGACTTAATTTTTTGCATTTTAAATTTTAATAACCCATAAATTTTGCTGAAATTTTTGTGCTTGCTTGAGTTATTAAAAGGAACGCCTTTCTCAGATAAATGTGTTTGGAGGTTTCAGTAAACAATTTTTTTTCAAATTTCAAATAGCTAAAAAATCCGAAAACATATTTACACCATTAGTGGTATATTATGTGTTTTAGAATTCAAAATGGCTTTAAATTTTAAAATAAAAATTACAGGACCGTAATAAAAAGAGTTGATGGTTTTTCGAAAACCAAATGTACTGAGATGTGAACAGTACATATGTTATTTAGTCTAAAAAGTAACAATGGAAAAGTATTTTTAATTGTTTTATATTTGTTCAATTAACGTCAAATAAAAATAAAAAATAATATAGCAAACAAAACTTTTTTCCAAAAATATTTCCAAACTTTTCCCTAATTTAACCAGCATTGTAACTTCCACGATTTTCAAGATTCTAATGTTATCCCATTCTTATCTTGGACAGACTGTATATTATAAGGAAGTAGTGTTAGTTTATAATATTAAACTAAATATTATAGGGGAGTAGTTACAGCGCTATTCGGGGCAGCGCTGATGAGACCTGGAAGGTCGAAACCACGTGGTCCGCTTCTAATGCTTGATCTATTTTCATTGCATTCGCCCGAAGGGTGAATTCCAGCAATATATCACGACTGCCTAGTATAGGCATTTCTTTGGATTTTATATTGGCATTTTTCGACATTTTCACATTATAAGATGGATTAATATTTGTCAAATTAAGTTTGTACTATAATTCTTTTCAACATGCTGTAACAATGTAATGTAATAAAACACATAACAGAGTATGGAACATTTGTAGGGCGATATATTGCATTAACTAATTAACAATACACATAAATTAACTAGAATTACTTACAAATTATAATAACAATTTTTTTAATTCGAATGTTATTCGATATAATGGCAAACCTACAACATTATTATAATCACCTTCTATTTTACTAATGAAAGAAGCTGCTAATCCTTGAATAGCATAAGCACCTGCTTTACCACTGAAATATTAATAAACAATAACTATATATCGGTTGAATAATAACTACATGTAATTAAACCAAATAAAATAATCACTTACATTGGTTCTCCAGTTTTGACATAAGCTAATATTTCTTCTTCAGTCAGTTGTTCCATAAATACTTTTGTAGTCTCCGTAAAAGTTACAAGTGTTCCACGATATAAAAACACAACACCAGTATACACGTGATGTGGTTTACCACTCGTCAATCTATTTCAAACATTCATTAACATCAACGTTAATAAATTTATTTATAAATACCTTCGTATAATATCAACGGCTTCTGATTCACAATTAGGCTTCCCAAACATCCTATTTTCAAACAAACCATTGTATCCAGACCAATTATGAGATCAGGTGGTTGAGAATCGTTTCTAAGTTTCTGATATACATCTTGGACTTTTCCTAATGCTGTCTTTTCTACAAATTCTGTAAATGTATATTTGTTTACATCCAAGTTTTCTTCAAAATCAGAAGGACGTACTTCGAAATTTAGCGGCTACATAAAAGTTGATAATTAAAATTACTATGTCAGTTCCTGTAACAGGTAACAGCGCCATCTTACCGTTTGTCTTAATATTTCAGCTCGCTTTTTGGAAGATGTCGCTAATACCACTCTCATGTTATTAAGTTTACATAAAATTGGTTGTAGCATTTTTATATGTTGTAAATATTTTTATCATCAACGTGGTTATAATCTGAAAGTAACACTAATCAATTCGTAATAAGCAAATTTAATTTATGTATAGTACTTACGAGTGCCGTAGGTTAGCAATATGTAATTTAAGTGTTTAACGAACAGGAAGTTTCGCATAGGTACCAAATGAATTGTTAGTTATTGAATGGCTGCGGCATGTATATTTATCTAAACTCTACTGTGTAAAAGATACATATTTAAAGTCAATCATGATATATGTAGGGCGAAAAGTAAAACTATGAATTCCTTGTCTTAACGATTACTTGATAATATTGCTGATAAATACGATAACAACATCAAGGTTAGGATTACAACAAATTCACGGAAATTAGTTTTTGCTGATACGAATGTAAAATATGTAGGTAGTAGGTATAGATCTCTACATACATTGGTAATTTAAGCGAGTTTATTCGTGGTTATACACTATTCTCAAATTTTTAAATCACGTTTTATCCTAACGTGCGTTAAAAATGTAAAAATAAAACAATACGTATGTAGTTTAAGGGTTGCCATAAATCCACAAGGCCCCGTCGGGACATTTACAATTTTTCCGGTCATTACTATTATCACTTAAATTTTTTTAATCAAAAAATCATCGTATGAGCACAAAACACGATTTTACGACTTGAGGTTGTCACTAATTTTTAGAGAAGGATATCGAAAAACGGACAAATAGCGATTGTTGTAAAATATCTCGCTTTATCAATTTTTAAAAACTGTAGCTGTGTAGGCTATGTTTGTCGGAACATTTTATAACTTGTCGCGACACCACTGTTAACGGAGACATGTCCCGACATATCGGGACCATATCTGGTCGAATGGCAACCCTAATGTAGTTGCACCTCTATGAGTTGACACCAAGATTAGAAAATTACAGTATAATTTAGCAAAATCGCAAAAAGCACTTTTATGTATTTAATATTAAGCAAAATAATTTTTGTTTAATATACTGATTTATTGGGGCCGACCTCTAGAAAGATTAGGCCTTCTAACGATAAATTGTTGTGCGTTGTTGTGCGTAAAGAGTAATTTATTATCTATTCACTAAAAATATTTTCAAGATGGCGGCATTTCCGAAGGTACCGGAAATTGACATCAACTTCCTTATTTCAAATAGAATAAGAAATCTCTGCATTTTCGAAATCAAAGCATCATTGTAGAGGGACTTCCTAAGGACTCACTAGTATTCCCTATACTTTGAGATTTTTCGACTTTTACCGTCGCCATTTTTAAGTAAAAATTCTAAATTTGCGGTTATGAATGGTAGAAATTTTGACGTTTCTGCTACAGTTCGTAGAATTATTGCATTCTAAAATATTCATGTTGGAATAAATTTCATTTTCCTTTACGGGAGATTCTCTTTGTCATTTCCACGGCACAATAACAAGATGGGTCGATGGCCGCAGTGGTTAAGGCGGCTGACTATTGTTGTGAGAGGACGATAGGCGCCGGGGTTCAATTCTCTGGAGGGACGGTGTCATTTTTTCAGAGAGTTTAATCCCGGATCGACTTGCCATTCGCTGTTGGGAGCAAAGTGATTAACAGCGCGGCATCATAAAAGGCGATATGATGCTGTCACAAAGCCAATTGAACACAACATACACACACAAAAACTACACCGCGAGAGTTGCAGTGATAGCCAGACAAGCGATACAGTTTACGCAGTCACTGCAACTAAGCACCCACCACATTAAAAAAAACTCGCAAATTATTAGAAATTATTATAAGGAATGCTAATAGTTATTTGTATATCAAGGCCGCGAAAACACACTTTAACGTACGCAGAGAGAAATTGTCGCCGAGGCCGCTTGCGGCCGAGGCAGGACAATCTCGAGTACGTTAAAGGTTTTCGCGGACGAGATATACACAACATTTTTTTGGGCAACCGTGCAAATCGTTCCAAAATCGTTCAAACTGTTTTATATAAATTTACACACATCGGAATATTTTTATTGCCAATTTCAAAGTGACTTACTTTATATGCGTTGCCATAGAAATGACACGACTAGAATAAAATACAAATACTTAATAGTTGTCAAAATAAGTCGTAAAATGTCTGAAACTTCTGAAAGTGATAATATTTCTATATCTGGAACTCCTCCGGATATAAAAAGTGCTGCCAATTTCGCAGTTTCTAACTTAATACCTGAAAGATCGAAGAGGCAATACGAAAAATGTTACAACGATTTTAAGGTCTGGTGCAACGCTAAGAAGGTCAAAACTGTGAGCGAAAACGTGCTATTGGCATATTTTATGCAAAAATCGGCGGCCCTAAAAAGTTCCAGCTTATGGAGTTTGTACTCCATGCTTAAAAGCATGATGAATATAAAGGAACAGATTGATATAAGGACATTTTTAAAATTAATTCCTTTTTTGAAGAAAAAAGCAGTAGGCTATAAAGCCAAAAAGTCTAAAGTGTTAACAATGGAGCAGATTAAATTATTTTTGGAAAATGCTGAGAATGAAAAGTATTTACTGTGGAAGGTACAAAGATATAAACAAGTTCTCTTATAAATTGCTTAATTTACTATTAGTTTTACAGGTAGTTTTAATTATGGGCGTATCAGGTGCCATGAGACGTGACGAGTTAACAAAAATAACCGTTGACAACATTCAAGACACCAGCAATATTCTTATAATGATAATATGATAATAACCTGATACAAAGACGGACATAAACCGCACTTTTACAATCACAAATCCAGATTACATAAGACTTTATCACAAATAGATTGCTCTTCATCCGAAATATGTTACCTGTCATAGGCTGTTTTTGAGATACAAGCAAGGAAGATGCTATGCACAAGTTATTGGGGTACATAGCATAGGGAAAATACCGTGTTTGATAGCAAATTATTTGGGGTTGCCGAACAGTGAGCAATATACAGGCCATTGTTTTAGGAGGAGCTCTGCTACTCTCCTTGCTAACAGTGGTGCTACAATATCAGTTCTTAAGCGCCACGGTGGCTGGAAATCTGCTACTGTGGCCGAATCGTACGTTGAAGATTCTATAGAAAATAAAAATAAAATTGCTAATTCAATATCCGGTACTTCATCACAATGTATTTACAATCAAAATGAAATCACTGCTACGGTTTCAAATTATAATTCAAATAAAAATTTAGATTTTACTGCTTCTGGTGTAAATATTACTAATAATACAAATTGCACAATTAATATTAATATGTATCCGAAAGGTTTGTAATAAATACACAAAATACTCTGTTTTATTGACAATAAATGATGAAATATGTCAAATATGTGTTAATTTGTTTATTTACTTTTACGGCCGCTGCTATGGGCGTTTGCGTACGCGAATTGACAACTTCGCGGCCGGTTGCCCAAAAAACAGTTTTATCCAGAAGAAAAAAAAGTGTGCTTCAAAATATTGAAAGACAATTAAGCTTTGGACAGTCTGTGTATAATGTACTGCAGTGTTCAATAAAGTCAATAAAAAGAGAAACTATATTAAACACTTTACAATAATAATTTTGAAACCCACCCTCTTTTACCTTAATTATTTGTGTGATATGTAAATATTTTTATCCTCAAAACACCTTGTTCCTGCTTCTACTTCTTTTCCTTTTCCTTCCTTTGAATCTTTTGTTTTTTGTCTACTCTTTTCTTTCTTCTTTTTCTTTTCTCACTTTTCAATGTTAACCAAAATCTTTTCCTTTTTATACTCTCATCCGTCATTTTTTCAAATCCAAATCTTTTTTCTTTTAATTCTCAAAAACGTTTCTCTTTCCCTGTCTCTCTAATTTTCAATCTTCTTTTCAAACTTTTGACTTTCTATTTTATTATGTCTTTTCTTCCTTTAAAAAGGACTTTTTTCTTTCACCTGACTTTTCTATTTTTTCAATAAACTTTTCAAAACCGTTCTCCTTTTTTCCTTTCTTGACTTCCTTTTCTTTAAGTTTTTCTAAATAGCAGTAGCTTGTATTACGTGTAATTTTGACAATTCAATTCATCCCAAATTTACAGTGTTTAATATATGACTCTAATGAATTTTGTTGGAAATGATCGAAATTACATAACATGACAGTACTATTCTAGGAATTATAAGCGGAAACGTTAAGATTTCTTCCATCTAACCTCAATTTCAGAACTCTTGCCTAAAAAAAATGACGGCCGTACATAATAATAAGTATCATGAAGTAAATTTCAAAAATGGAAGGAAAACTATATCATTCCATCTGAAATCAAAGAGTTCACGTCAATTTCTGATACTTCCATAAAAACCATCTTTTTGAAAATATTTGTAGTGAACAGATTTAATTATCCTATATGGCCAATCTTTCTAATGGCCGGTCTCGATCAACCACATTAATAATAATAATAATAATAACACCTCTACTTTCCTTCTTACTTTATTATTATTATTATTTTTTGTCTACAATTGTACTGTAATTGTACTTTATGTAAGAGAGTAACGATTGAAAGCGGCAGAGGAAAGTGTATATACATGAATAAGGACCCTTTTCCGGATTAAAATTTATCATTTTGCTTGGGAGAAATTGCTACTCACAAAAAGCAAATCAATTCGTTTTGCTTACAACTGTCAGGTGTTGATTATTTGTGACTTTTATCCTCGCGTATTTATTAAATTAATGAATGAAAATATAAATAAAATAAATATAACTGCTAACGAAAACTATTTCAAACAGAAATGTATGATAATATTTGATTTTCACTATCTCGAAATAGTGATTATAGATATTATCTCAATTATGAAATCCTATAATATGTGCAAAAAAGTTATATAACTAAATGAATCACAGAAGAAAGTATGTGCAGTTATATAATTTGGAAGTGGAAAAAAATCGTAGCCGATTAAGATATATGAAAATGGCTCTATGTTCTATGTGTATTAGCTTCCAAGAGGTGACCGTGTCTAAAGACAAAAATAAGATTACGAAGACATTTTTCTTTCCGTAAATTACTGAACGTATTGATTTGACGTTTTGAGATGTTAAAAATGTATTCATAATAATACACAAGAGAGAATAGTAAATATTAGACTACCCAGTGACATGATAGATCGCTGGGATCCGGATTCAATTCTCCGAGGGGACGGTGATATTTGATTAACGTAGCATTGCAAACGGTCAGATATATGTAGTACTAGCACATTACATACGCATAAACTACATAGCAGAAGTTGCAGCGTTTAGCACCTACTATCTACTATAGACAAAAATAAAAACAAACAGCTGATCTAACTATTTACAATAATAAGTTACGACAATTAGGTACGATAATTGCAGCGGGGCAACTTCGTAATTTTATCCAGTTGATAGTCGCAGTGGTTAGGCGCCTGTCTATCGTTGTGGCGGAACGATAGAAGCCGCGGTTCTGTTCTCCGAAAGAACGGTGGCATTTTTCTCGGAGAGTTGGATTTCGATCAATCTAATATTCGCTTTTGGATTAACAGCGCGGCATTATAGAGGCAATATAATGCTGTCGCAAAGCCATTTCGAGCACAATTATACACACACAAAAACTACACAAAGTTGGAGTTATAGAAGCCATACAGGTTAAGAAGTTACTGCAACTAGAACTTACCCCGCACAAAAAAATTACTTTATCGTGACGCAAAAGTCTTCATATTAATCGCTCAACTGAATAACATTTACGGTAAAGTTTATGGTACGAGAAAACTTCTCTAAGCAAAACTTTAATGACTGATGATACGAAGCCACGCATGCCGAATTGATAAGGAAGATTTATTTATCACTTCTTAGCTGTGGCTAATTTTCTTCTTTGTCCTTCGGTCACTTTAGCCGCTGCTTCTGGAATACTTAGCGGCAAATTTCTGCCGTATTCATTTGCTGATTTCAAACATCGGCTCCAGATAGGTGGCAGCGAGATAGAGTGATTTCAGTTATCGATAGTATTAGAAGAAGAAGATTCGTCACGTTGCACCAGCTGCACTTGTTGACAAGGCTGTATTAGACGTGTGTAGATATACATAACCATATATGTAAGCTCTTGATTAATATATTTGACGTTATTTCGGTTATAAAACTCAAAATTGTTATCTCACAAGATTCATGATGATTAACAGTCACGTCACATCTCCTTGTTATTTAAAAGAAGCATTAGTAATAATCTAAAGAAAATTGGTTTATAACAGTTTATAAATTAAAATTATTTGCAATCAGTAACTTGATTGGAACGTGTTTGCCTTTGATGTATGCAACCTTAACAGCTTATCTGGTTTATAATTACAGCAGCATATATCTGCAAGAACATTTTTCCAAATATTAATACAATAGCTGCATTTTTTTTAATTTCTTCTTTACGATTACCGTATATACTTGGGTATAAGTCCATCTTAAAACGCAAAAAACCGGTACTAATATTAAGCCTCCTTATACGACCGATCGAGATAATATTACCTTGAAAATGTTTTATGATAAATATGTTTAAAAAATATAAATAATCACCTAAGTACATGAATAAACGTTATTACGAGGGCGTATTTTTATGTTATCTACCCAGTCATGAAAAAAAGATTGAACTGAATTGTTCAAAAGTAAGTGGTCTTCTGAATGTTTTAAAAGACAAAGACTTCTCCTTTTGGTTCGCATTTTTCTACAAACTTATGCCCATATGGACATTTTATATCAAAATGTTCAATTTCGCCAATCAAATTCAACTTTTTTCCAAGATAGTTGTTGCAAAATAATATTTATCATAGGATAAGTTCGTTTTAATGTATCACAATAGATCAAAATTTAAACATAATTGTGCGTATAAGTATTTTAAATTACAATATGTAAATAATTGTGTGTCATCCTTACAGTTAGTTCCTGATTAAGTTTTAAAATGAAACGAAAAGTTACGTCTAAGTATATTTTTAATTGGCCTCTCAAACCGGTAATT
The DNA here is from genome assembly GCA_023690525.1 of Holotrichia oblita. Classification (NCBI taxonomy): domain Eukaryota; kingdom Metazoa; phylum Arthropoda; class Insecta; order Coleoptera; family Scarabaeidae; genus Holotrichia; species Holotrichia oblita. Next base: position 122,316,051 of record CM043017.1, on the reverse strand, counting down.
GTTCATTACCATTTACAAATCTGAAAAGGCTGACAATATTAAATATGTCATTTAAAATAAATGAAAGAAAAGGTGGAACGTGTTAGCATTGCCGTCAATAGAAAATGATTTCAAGGATAAAAGATTTTAATATTGTAGAGATTGAAAAGTTTGAGTAAAAAAAATTGCCGAATGGACTTTATTTTTCTTAATTTTTTAGCAAGTTCTTATTTTTTCCAACTATTTGCTTTTGCATATGCCCAATGTTACGATTTACTACATTTTTTAAATAAAGATTGTATTCAATGCAAATAATCTGAAAAAAATATTTGATTTCAAGCCTGTATGTTTGTAAAACTTTGCTCTAAAGTTCTCTTAAAATGGAATAAAAATGATATTTTTGAAAAATATTTCGGGAGAGGAATCTTGCACCGACCATATTTGGGAGTCACTGAATGTCTACACAATGATTTTGATATATGGAAATAGTCACCGGCTGCCACTGCAGTATACGTTGTACAATCTTCACTGGAAATTAGCAAATGGTGCGACATTGTGTAGTTCTTATAATTTATTAGCTAAGATATTAAAGCAACTTAAATCTGTATTAGCAAATAAACACTTACGATTGAGTGTAAACCAGACGACTTACATCGTCCTCTTCATTGTTACTAGCTAATAAAAGATTACGAAAATGTACTGGTGAGGCAGTGAGAAATATTTTGCAAGTCAATATTTGAAACAAACATTTGTAATATTGATAACAATATAATTATGTATCTAGGTTTTCTTGGATATGAGATTCTAAAAATAAAGAAATAAGAATAAAAATAAAAACTCAAAAAATCGTTTAATAAAATGATTTCTCACAACATTTATTAAAACATTTTTTTACCTAGTTATTCATTTTCTACATTTTATATAAACTTCATTTACATTATATGGAACGTAATCATAATATAATGAATATTTTTTTGAAATATTATACGAATCGTCATCGATAAGACGGAGACTTCACGATTTTCAAGCCGAAACCGTTTCCACCATGGACTTCTTAATAATCTCACCGAAATTTTCGTCACAATCCTCGACGATGTTAACGGCATTCGAACTAGATGCCATCGAGTTGGCGGTTGAATTTTCACATTTATCCTTAATGGACGTATTGCTTGCGCCATCATCGGGCGTACCCACCGCTAGAAAAGCTTGAGTTCCTTCAAAACTGCACCCGTAATGACCATGCAGCAGATCGGAATGCAGATCAGAAAACGAATCCAGTTTAGTATTGGCCCCTACTGGATTTAAATTAGTATATTTGCTGTCTGGATTGGATGTGAAGCCATCTGGTGGCGGCGGTTGAAAGTGTTCGTAGCCGTTGGGTTGAAAACCTCCATCTAATTGTTTATCGAATTCGGGCGGTCCTCCGTAGACGTATGGGCAAAATACTGGGGGAAATCAGAAAAGCCCGATTGGTGATATTGTTGATATTGATTCGTTGAATTCGGATAAGGATAGTTGACGTCTGTATATCGCGGATCGGGAAAGTGGAACGGTTGATTGGGTAATTGGTAGTGTAGTTTTCTATCTGATTTGGTTTCATCACGTGACGTCTCGTCTTGGTAACAATCTTCTCTAAATGTGTATAGATCTAGGAGTCTTCACGGGCGGGTAAATCGGCAAAATTGGGAGTCTGGTGTTGCCCCGGTCCTTCGCCTGGTGCCCCGTAATGAAGATTCGTGAAACTTCCGTCATGGACACAAGATTCCACTTCCACATGCGAATTTAGGCTGACGTCTCGCAGTAAACTACTGTTGTATTTCCCTACGGCGTTATTTGTCTTGGACTTTTCCTGTTGGTCTTGTTTCATATCGAAGTTGGGAGCGACTAGTCGATCATTTTCCATCCAGCTTTTCTTCGCGTCGTTTCTATAACAAAATATTCAGTTAGAAATAATTTAAGAATAAATATAATTTAATTTTTGGGAGTCATTTACGTTTGTACGAAATATAGCAATTAACTAAGAAAGTGTTTTTGTAAATCTTGTTTAAGCAAGTCAATTGAAGTGTACGGCGTTTGTTGGTCTAGTTTAAAGAGCGCTGTATTCATGACTATTGAATAATAGTACATATATCACTTAGCGAAAATATATAATGGCTGTTATCCACTTATACTTAGTTGTTCTAGTACATTGCCTGCTGATGAATAGCAGATTTTTAATAAGTATAATTTTCTGTAAAAGTGTTTTATTGGAAAATAATTGCAGGGTGCTAAAATATTTGATGACATGTTTACAGGCATACAAGCTTACAAGCATATCGTAGGTAGTTGATTATGCCTTTAGAATTGGATTTGTAATGGTGAATTGTAAACTAAGTAGACACATTAAAGCTTGTGCTCAATATCTGTTTCATCACCGGTGATATTCTAAAAAAGGGAAAAACATACCCATGATTCCTATCGACCGCCGATTCTTCTTCGCTGCTTTGCTTCTTCTCTAATTCGAGTCTCATAAGGGTATGAATGAAATGGGTGCGTACTCTAACCGGGTTGAACTCTATGCGTCCACTGGAATTTCCACAATGATCTCTCGAACATCCACAAGGAAAATTAAGTCTATCCACCTGGCATTTAATCCCGGCCTGACTGCAAGAACACGTGTCCGGATCGCAGTATACTTTACAACCGCATCCACAGAATTCTCTCGAGGACCGGATATCTCGACATTCATCCTTCTCTATAGAATCAATTTTTCGTACGCCGGAAGCTCGCAGCAGAGCCCTTCTTTGACGCGTGGGCACTGGCTGCAAAAAGTAATAATTGTCCAGATCTAATTCGGATTCTGATACGTCACTCGGTTCTTCTTCACTATCACTGTCATCGCTGGACGATGCTGTATTTCCATTATTAGCACCTCTTTCGTTGCGCAGTTGCTGGAGGAGTTGCCTATGTATTCGGCGCTGTTCAAGCGCATGCTCTGTCATGCTAAATTTTCTAGCATGCGTATGTTGCGCTTCCATACCTAACGTTGAACCTCCTTGAGAAGGAACGCAAGTAAAACCTTGCGCTCTCGGGAAATAATAGACTGTGACGCTATCAAAGGTAATTCCCCGTTTCTTCTTACATTTAGGCTCACCTTCATCAGCTAAATCGTCAGTATTTTTTCGTTTTAAGTTACTTTTTAATGGCATTCGATTCTCGTCTAATATCACACCGATTGTATCCATCGTTTTATTGGTATGATGCTCTTGTGCGTCTTCGAGGTGCGATGAACTACTCGAGGCGACTTCTTGGAAGTCTTCGAAAACACGAGCAGGAGGTTCATCGTTTATTCGATCCAAAAATGACGTTTCACTGTCGCTTTCTATAGCAGATGCTACCGTGCTAGAGATACCGTTCCTATCTTCGCATATTTCCGATCCTAATCCCGAATCTGAACCATCAGATCTATCGTGTTGTTCCTCTATGAGTTCATCGGGCGGAGGCAAACTTTCCGTAGCGGAATCCTCACCCACATCTTCAACACAGGTTTCCTTCAAGTGATCGACAGCCACAAGAGGACAGTCAGAATTACTCGTCGGTTCGGAATGATCTTGATCGGTTGCTGGTTGCACCTTAGACTCCTTGGTTCCCATTAGAAATTCGATTTTATGGTTTTCTTTTTCGGCCTTTTCGGATTCGGTTTTGGTAGTTATAATCGTTGTGGTAACTACGCAAATATCCGATAAACTTTTGTTGTCATCGCTAGGCATGTTGAACTGGAAAATTAAAGAAATAATAATTAGTATATACGACATAATACCAGCTGTAATAGATAATTACAATATATGCAAAATGGGTGTGTAAAGAATTTCATTAATCCTAAGCTCATTAAACCGTGGCAATATCCGTGTTATATATTGATCGCATTTACATAAAATATTAGGGTGATGGGTTTGAAAATTAATTTATATAGAAAGCTAACCGTGTTATTTCAAATTATCGGTTTACACAAGAGAATTAGTTGATGGATTATGAAACATTACTGAAATTTGTACAAAACGCAAAACGTAGTTTTTACATATTTTTTTCTAAAATTTTAGTTCCTACATAAAGGTCACAAAATAGATAAATTAATTGTAAAATTTTAGTGTACAGTATGTTACAGTATTCACTATTTGCAAGATTTTGTAGAACAGGGGTCGATGGCCGCAGTAGTTAGGCGGCTGACTGTCGTTGTGAGAGGACGATAGGTGCCGGGGTTCAATTCTCTGGAGGGACGGTGACATTTTTTCAGAGAGTTTAATCCCGGATCGACTTGCCATTCGCTGTTGGGAGCAAAGTGATTAACAGCGCGGCATCATAAAAGGCGATATGATGCTGTCACAAAGCCATTTGAACACAACTTACACACACCAAACTACACCGCAAGAGTTGCGCTGATAGCCAGACCACTAATACAGCTTATGGAGCCACTGCAACTAAGCACCCGCCACACATTAAAAAAAAAAACAACGATTCTCAATATGTAGATAAAAGGTGTGGATTACCCACGATTTTCAAGAATTTACTGCGGATTTAAGTGAAAATCTTGTAGCACTCCAAAAATGTTCGAAATTAATTCTTTACCTTCCGTAGATGCTGATTTACCAATTTACCAATAGGAAAAATGATCTTTTGCTTGCTAGCCATTTTCCCCGTAAAAATTTGTACAGTACAAAATTTTTATGAATTGCAAACACGTTAGTTAAGTTGAATCGTGAAAGACATGATATAAATATTTACCACCGATCACAATGTCATGCAATTGAACGAAAAAATTACAGGTGCTACACATTTTTTAAAAGCTAAATGCCGTATCGAAAAGTTAATAATATATAGTGACGAGTTTCTTGAAAAGCGGCAAAAAAACTACAAATTGTGCGTCAGGAACATAGAGCAGCAATATAGCGAGCGCGGATATTTCCCGAACAGAATCGTTTGTTGCTATTAGAAAAACTGTGCGACGATTTGTTCATGAAGAAGGTTATCAGAGGAGAATTGCAGAAACCGTTGCTAACAAGGAATAACATAAAGGAGGTTCGTATTGGATACGAATAATGAAAAACTGTCAATTACAATTTTGGTGCTTCTCCGTATTCACAGGAGAAACTCGGTTGCAATTTAAAGAATATAAATAACGTGTTCTATATGTACTAGCAATGGTGAAATTTGGATCATCTGCAACATGGTGAAAAGTTGTTATTGAGAGTCTAAAGACTATTCATTTCATTAAGATGTTGAAAAAATCTTTGCTGTCTTCTTATCAGATTTTTGATTTTCGACGAAGATAACGATCTCTGCTGTGGAAAATTGGACAAAATTGCGTTGCTATAGAAAGAAGAAAACAGGCTACAGCATATTGACAAACTCATACTTGCCTGCTATAGAACATATGAAGGGTCTAATTTCAAAGCGTGCAGTATCAATTTTTTGTTGAAATTGAGTTCTTCGCGTTTTCTTCAAAATATTGTGGTGTAGAATAGTGCTACGACATTAGTCAGGTTCAAATCGTATACTAGGACTAAAGTTGAGTTATGATTTTAAAATATACAATCTTCAACCTCAGATTGGTACCAAACTGTGCAATCTTTACGAATGATACTGCAGTAGGTGCAGTCTTGTTTTACTTGTTAATGAGAAAACAGTCGTCAGCAGGGATTATTTAAACTGCTTGTGCTAATTTATAAATTAATGTTTTTCTAAAGTTTGGTGAGTTGTGACATTTGGTTTTGTTTTTGCAATTTTAATGGTAATTTAACCTTTAAAGTAGTTATTGTGACAATTACTTCTTACATTGACTTTCCTAGGCCTAGTTGTTGTGGAAGTTCAAGCAGTCCTAGTATGTGCACCCCATAATATTCGCAAACAAAAATTAAATTCCTTTGAATGGAATCGCAACAAACAAAGCTGTATTTCATATTTTTTGTTAATATACGCTGCACATGACTTATCAGATTATCCGACTCGCATAGAGATTTATTCAAAATTTTATTCCTGCATATCAATGCGCAATAGCTGGAAATATTTTACGGGTTCAGTGGTGAACGTTGAAGAGCGTTTATATTTTGGTAGTGGTAATCAAGAGTTTAGGAGATAAAATCCTGCAGTATTGCCGTTTTTCAACTATTTGCAACAGTTGGCTGGAGCGTTTTGAAACTAGACCTCTCCTATTTGGATCCATATAAAACGCAAGTATGCTTTTATAATCAAATAAGGAAGGCAATGTTAATAAAAAATATAGTGCAATATACAATGAGATTAGCAGATGGATCAATCATACATAAAAGAACATAAAATAGATATACATGGGTTAAGGTTGCTTGGTTCGCTGACATAGTCACCGTTATAGTTAGTGATACACTTTATTCTTTTTGCATTTGAAAGACATAGTTTACATGAAGCTGTATGGTAGTCTTCTATAGCTATAACTGTATCATGTTATTTAACATGAAATTGCACTGGAAATTATGAAAAATAACAGTTTATGTAGTCTCCTTCTATAAATGTATTAACATGTGCTTTCATATTTATTTATTTATTTTTATAAACAATAAGTGAAGTCATCCTATTTTGTAATTTATAATTATGTCGTTTGGATGTAGTATTGTCTACATAATATATGGATATGTATACAACAAAGCAGAACAAGTTTCATGGAAATGATGAAATTGCAGTTCTATAGTCACGGTTTATTTTATTTATGGTTATGACTGTATAATCTTAAACCAGTTACGATAAACAATTACGTTCTTAATATTTCTAATGATTGTGAATCAAGATTTGTCGATATCGTTTGCAGATTTAGGGTCAAAGCTCAATTGTTACAATTGAATACAAGTTTTCAATTAGTACGTTAGAAATAAATAAAAATTCATAAATATAAATAAAAAGTACTATAAATTATATTAGTTTGTTCCGTAAATGCATATATTAATTTCTTTTATATTGCTTGTATGTTGTCTTGGAGTGTTCTTTTCGAAACCGCGCGAAATAAATTCTAATTCGTTGTCAAGTGGAGTGAATCACGTGTTTCGAAAACAGACGAGAGATATCATATCAAACGTAGTATTGGTGGTCAGGTCCGTACTTAGATCTGGCACGTTTAATTGAATTGAATTAGAAAAGATTTTAAATTAGTGAAAAAATAGAATTATATTCTTTATGAATCATTTTTGGAAATGGCAGTTGAATATTTTTTTGCCGACTTTCTCAGCTTAGACGATAATGCTGTTTTTTAAATAATTTGGATGGCGTTTTGAAAATTGTATATATGTATTTAATTTTTATATATTATATAATATAATTAGGTTATGTTAATAAGAATAAATTACTAATATTAATAGTAAGATATTTCAGTGTCGTCCTGATTGGTCAGCTCACTGGTATATTGTGTTAATTGCTGTTTATCACAAGGTAGTTTCCCGACAAGTTTAAAGTCCATTAAAGCCATTTCTATATCTAAACGGGATGTAGGTGACATTAGCAGCGATCCACCCATCTCTCCTCCATCTGTACTCTCTAACGTATTCGTAAACGTCAATCGTCTGATAATTTTCTCAATAACTAGAATATAATTTCTCCTTCCCAATTTATCTCAAACATGCCGACGTGTGTCGTAATGCACTATGAATTCAATTTTGTGCATTAGACCTTGAAGTAAAAGAGCTTCAGTCATCTTGATTTGATCTTTGATTTATCGAATACAACTAACGCCGTTGATCATTTATTGGTAATGCCTATGATCTGTTTGCCTCATACTTGGCTAACAGAGAAACAAGAATAAGTACCATCCACAACGTCATGCCATCCCCTATTTAAACAGTTTAATATACAGTCCATGGTACAAATATATTAGGTATGCTCAGCGCATCTTTGGTGACGTAGGTGCGGCATTCCACAGAATTACATAAAATAGATTGACGAAGAACTGATTGACTTAAATTGAGTAAGACATTCATCATTCGGGAATTCGTGAATAAATTCTAATAATTGACATTAATTAATTATCAATTAGAAGAATATGTAAATAAATAGTAAATTTTGTTAAAAACTTCTTTGAAGTACTTTTGTTACATTTACACGACCTTTTCTTAAACTAAGTTAAAATTTTGCTTGGAGAAGTTTCTTATATGAAAAGTACAAAAGATGTACTTGAAATATTGAATAAAAAAACTACAAATGCAATTTTTTTTATTGTATAAATTTTATTTAAATCGTTTAAATGCTGAAACATAATATAAATACATTATAGAATTGCTATTAGAAGCCGGTATGCGAGCATTTCTTTATATTGTTATGTTTTCTTATTTGTTATTTTGTACATCTTCTTTTTGAGTTCTTCCTTTTTTCGACTCTGGCTGGTTTTTACTGAATTGCTTTTACAATCTTTTACACTACAGTATACCATTTTAAACCTGTGTAAAAACACATTGGATATAGTTAATGTTATACCTTTATAACATAAATATTTTTCACCTTATAATTTCTATCTTCTGGATATAACGAACTTGTATATATTTCAATGTCCAAGAAAAAACAATTACAAACTAATTTAATTAAGAAGAAGAAGAGCGTTCAAACTTGCTACGATAACCGGCAAACGGATACACAAATATAGCGAACATCAACACACAAACTGTCCAAACGGACAAATTACGCTGGGAACCAAGTGTTTCTTGCGACGTAGGTGCGGCATGCGCAAAACTGGGGAGAAATTTATCATGCATTGAGTATCCCTAATATATTTGTACCATGATACAGACGAATTTTTGGATCTTGTCCGTTACGTCATGAGTAACGTCAGGATGAATCAAATCATTGAAAAATAATTGTAAATTGTGGCGGCATCTATGTTTAATCATGAAAACTAGCACTTACTAATAACTCCACGGTCAAGGTTTATATTGGTCGTGTTCAGTTAGCACATTGGTAAGTTACCGGTAGGTACCGGTGAGTGAAAAACTATAAAACGTCATTTAAATTTAGGTTTTGACATTACGCTGGGTTAAAATCAGTTCCTGAAAGTGCCCTCTAGAGACCAATAGATCAACCTGGAAGAAGCCGAGTATCAGTACGAAATGATAAAATTCTTACACCTTGTTATATCTATCTTCGTCACACTTCTATACGGCCAATACGAATAGTATCTACGCGTATGTCTTCTTAAAGCATCGACTCATATGTGATATTGACATTTCTCTCTAATGTAGGTATGTTAAATGTTGGCGATAAATATTTTTCGTATATGTTTGCTTAATTGCGCTGCTAATGACGTAACGGACAAGATCCAAAAATTCGACTCTACTTCTGGATTCCATTTACTTATGTTTATGAAATCTTGTTATTTTATAGATGTAAAGGAAATTTTATTAAAAATCGCGATGATCACATGAAACTGTAATAATTTGCCTATACATATCATTGGATAAAGCGATTTGAGCTCTCTTCAAGGTATATAGCTGTTGTAGGTATTAGTAGGAAGTATGTATTTGTTTTCTAACGCTTGCTGCACTGCGGAAGAGAATCTTACTCATTCAAAAATGTTGAGTCCTACAATTCTGTTTCTTTCCTTGCAAGTTCTCTCATCAACATAATTGTGTATCGTTATTACTTTTATTTAAATTGTTTTATTAATGTGTATATTCAAGTACTAGCTATTTATTGTTTTTTTTTTGTAAATTATGGCAATGTCCACGTATTGACAATCAACATTATTATTATTATTATTACAGAAATAAAATATGAAATAAATATTATTACCATCTAGTCATTTAAACTAACTAGAAACTTCTGTTACTTTATTATCTCATCTTTATTATACGTGGTAATATCCATACAAATAAAAAAAAATTATGATCTTGTCGTAAGTACTTCTTTCTCCTGCGGTAACTTAGTACGGATAATTATACTCGTAAGCGCTCATTGTGTATCGATGATGTCTGTGTCGTTCTAACTTGTTTCTATCTTTAAAAATCAAGATCAAATGTTCGTATATGTAGAGTAGATATTATGGTCGTTATTTGCATCCATCTGAAAATACCTCTTTCATATTGTGGATAATTCTTATCGTCTTCATTTACATTGTAAGTATTTATTTACTTATATTACTGTTACATTGCCAAAAAGTAAATTTGCATTTAGAAGTTTTTAACTACACGAAAATATCGTAATCTATCAAAGTCACAAACATCAGTTTGTACAATTCTTCTAGCGACCAAAATTTGGATAAATCTAGCACAGTCCAAGTATCTCGATTTGATTCAGGTATTGCCACACAATAAAAACTGATAACATTTTCACGGTTGAGAATTAAATGAATTAATTGCGGAACGAGTTACCCACATAAAAAGTCGTAAAATCTAATCAATGATTTCGCTTTAAAATGATATTATACACCATGTTCAATAATTATTGAAAGTCATTTAAGCTACCAGCTCTTTTTATATGTCAAAAAGCTGATTCTCGTAGAAGAGATATACTGGTTAATGATCAGTAGCGCCCTTTGGTAGCAAGTTAGTATCCTTTGGTTTTTATTTTGATTTTGTACATTTTTATTATTGCTATCAAAATTGGCGCCAACACTTCCACGATAAAATAGATACAAAATAACTATGACCCATGAATTGTTACCTGTAGACTTTGCTCGAGTATTGTGGATGGTTCAATGAAGTCTTAAGCAAAGATGATATCTTGGATATAACTTTCTTCAGTGACGAAGCATGGTTTCATAGAAACTCCGAAGAATTATTGCTCCTATTTTCTTTTATTAAAACATTGATGCAAATACCTATCAAAATCTCAGAAAAATTTCATGACGATAAGTTTCAAGTTGGTTATTTCCAATAGAATGGTGCGATAACCTACACAACACGGAGAAAACATGAGATTATCTACAATAGTTTTTCAGGGACAGATTGATACATGCAGATTTCTGGCCCTTTCGCTCACCTGATTTGACCCTTTTGTACTATTTCATGTCTCGTTATTTAACGAATAAAGTTTATTTGAACCGTATACATATGTATACCATTGGAGAATTACAAGGTATAATTGTTGAAGTTGTAAATTACATTAGACCATAAATATTAAATAATGCATTCAATAGTATGAAAGGAAGGTTGAAATTGTGCTGTTTCTATTATAGTTTATTTACAGCCTCAAAGATGTTCACTAGTAATTGGCACCAACTTGAAGCAAAAAAAAATACAAGGCTGGAAATTCAAACGCCTTGGTGTAATCAATAGAAGCATTAATTTGCAAAATCGTTGAGACAAAATGTTGCAGTACATTTATGGAGAAACGTCTTGGGTTCAACTATCTTTAACATAATTTCTAGAGACATAAAATCGTATAAAACAAAATCAATGCTTAATTCAGCTTATAATTATGTTTAAAATCGACTACTTCCATATAGTTTGTTTAATAGGATCACATCATAAATTACACATTTGAATACACATATTTATAGCAGGAACTCTTTTCGCATGTTCATAAAAGTTATGACAAATTTGTTACAAATTGGAACGTCCACGTTTTTACATATGTAAGTGATTTCCTGATTTAGTTGTTCCCTTGGTACATATAAAAGGTAATATTTTCTTAAAGTTTTAAATTCCTAAGATTATTTTTTAGTGTGTTTACAGAAGATGCTATCTTATAATTCTTTCGTACGAGTATTCATAGTTTAGTTATAACATAAAAAATGAAAATATTTATCTAATGTGATTTTTTACTAATGCCGGCACTGGGATCAAGTCACGGCGGACGTAAAGAGACCTTCGATTTCCTATTAATAAACGCAGAGGGCGGAGACAAAGCGCATACGTACGCACAGTGCCGAGTTCAGCTGCGCTGTCGCTTTATATTAACTGCGCTCAGCCGATAAACCGAGCAAAACTTTTGGAATCGGTTATACAGAATTATTCGATACTCCCACAAAGAGGCAACGCAATCTGTGTCAGTAGTGGCGAATAATATTCATAATAATACAAACACATATAAAAAAAAATCGTAACGCTATCTTTTCAATGACATAATTCGGTTTGTATAGGTGACCTTGGCGTCGCAAAAACTATTCCATAACTCTCGCTGTAATAAACCAGTTTGCTGCAAAACTCGCGCATATCGCTACGTCGATAAAATGGCATTGAATAAATAAGACAACTTTGATTTCTATAATTTGCAGTAGATTCGTTATTCAAACAACATGATGAAATGTATCATCCTTAATAGTAAAATAAATCTGATTACAAAGAAATAGATCTAAAGAGAGGAAGTTCCTTACATTTATTGTCTGTTTTCAAAATAACTTCTTTCAATTTAAATAAATAGATGCTACACACATTTAGCTATCAAAAACGAACGTAAATATACACAACAGTGTAAAAATAGCTATTGCTGTTGAGACTATGTTTATTATGTCTAATCTTATTAGTTTCTGATTCCTAAAAGATCCTCTATTTTGTAGAGATAAAATGCATCCTCTTTATCGGCTCGTAATACGTGATTCTAATTATTGCATATAAATTTTGAAGTGGGCAAAAAGTACATTGTTTTCATAGAGTTTCCGAAAGCTTTATTGCGTCATTACAATTCTTCCTGGCAAATTATCTGCGTTATCTGGCTCACTTAATTCCTCTATTTTTAACTGTAATCCAAATATTTAAGATATATACTCGGACGTAATGTATCACACTTTACCCGATTAATTTTATGACACTTGTTGCGTTGTGTCGTTAACGGAAGAATAAATAACAGAGTAATTTTAGTGTATGATACTATAAATTGAAAAATAATCCATATATAGGCGATTCTGAGAGAGGCCATGTTGTTAAGTAAGTTAGAGAATCAGTACGAACGTTTTGAACTCGTAATATTCTATAAAAAATGTAATGTTTAGGGACAATAGAAATAAAATACCGAAGGACGCTGAATGAAAAGCTCTTCGAAGTCGTTTCTAGCAGCTTGAACAGTAATCATTATGGTCGGTGGCGTTTCATGTAGAGGAGATGAAAATCTAGCGTTTCGTAGTTTTTTCCTCAATAACTGAATTTTGGTATCATAGGATTATAGCCTTATTAGAATCAGCCAAATGAATTTTGATTATTGCAATAAAGCTCATTTATCATTCATTAGAATTTGATCGCTCAAAATTAATAACCTTTCTTGCGTTAATTTTTTGGAAACACTTAAAAAAGTTGGTTAATTATTTGATTAAACGGAGTGTATCCTGATTATGTTGAAGCCAAGAAATTAAGGATATAATTTGACAATTTCGAATAATTCTATCCTACTCATTCTCAGTCGCCGTTGTGTGGCCAATACGGATTTTTGACGTCGCAAAATCGTTAGTTTTATCTAATGTCGAAAAGAATAAAATATAACTTAATTGAAGAAAGATTTTTTTTTGTTAAAGTAATTTTCTTATCAAACAATCTTGCCCTAGTTGTTGCAGCACAAAAGTGTATAGATGACACTTTGGTTTTTTAAAAATCTATGAAGCAAGGACTGCAAGTTATATTATATTAGTTCTAGCACAGCAAATGCACAAATCATTATTTGTTGTAAAAACTAACGTCAGTTTTTGTTCGGTGTCTTCGTTAGTAGTCGTTGACTTTTCTACTGCAGGTAAGGTCTCTACCTTCTGCGTTTGTGCACATTTCTAAACAAAAACTATTGTTAATTGGTTGGTTGTACGATTTGTGTGTCATTATATAATTCATTGTGTCATACTTGAAACTTTTACCTGAAAAATATATGTAACACCAGAGCCATTTTTCAAAAGATATCGAACTACCGATGAAAAGGAAATTTTTACTGTGCCATCTATAGTTGTCGAGCTCTACTGTAAACACATCTAAGTGTGTTTACTTTGTATGGGGTGACTAATTTTAGTACAACGTATTTATATTCTCTTGAAACAAAACTTCTATGCCTTCTATGAATCATACATACTAACAAATTAAAAAATAATAATCTGTTGTTTGTACCAAATTAAATATCTACTGACGGAATTCGATTTATTTGTTTCAAATTTGTTAAATATTTGAATATGGCAATATACGATGCCCTTTAATCGTTTATTTATCTAGGTTAAATATGTAAAATTAACGTTGAAAATTATCTCCTTTTGCACTTAAACCTAGTCCTGTTATATATGTGCAAGTGTGTACGAGGTTGTTGTAAGAACATAATATTTAATTGGTGAAACCGTATTTTACACAACTCGTTTAAAATAAAAGTAATATTATCGCTGAACGGCTGTAAAATCAGTTTATATGTGGATGTCAGTTAATTTTCCTTCTAACATTAATACACTAACGATACAAATTTCCTTTTCCTTCATAACCTTGACGTTGTAATTTACATGTGTGATGTAGGACTAGTTTTTAAATAATGATTTATAGTTGCATACGTGGTAACTGATTTATTGTCACTAGGAAGTATTTTATCTATAATGAATAACGCAAAAATGTTAAGAATTGAAAAGTCAAGTAAATTGAGAGCTTCATTAACCAAATATAAATTGTAAGTTAGTTATTTTCTGTTGATTACTGAGGCAATAGCAGATATTTTAATATTCTTGAATAACCACGAATCAGAAAGTAGTGTTACAAACAAAATCGAAAGTTTGAAATAAATGTAGTACAAACCACTGCTTAAATTAAACTTGGGGAAAATACATAAAAAGCAAATTAATGTAAGAGAGAAATTGGTATAATGGGTTCTAGAGCAAGAAAAGAGCATATATTGATATAGTAGATATGATTTGATTAGTTCGTTATTAGCTTTAATTGTTGCTATAAATGTTCAAACTAGAATACTTTCTTGTTGGATATGTTCACTTAATGTGGTACCCTAAGCTTTCACCTAGGGTGGCTTTGACTTGCCCAATTTTTCGTTTTATGTTTAATGTTTTATAGATGGATAAGGAATTCAAAACTATGAATATAAAAAAGAATTGGTCCCTCATTTTTTCGTAAATCACCTAATTTTAGTCGTTATAACTTTGCATGTACAAGCAAAAGTACGGCTATCTACGATCGGGATATCAAAGGAGACGTTCGTATGTCTCTCTAGCAGATTTCTGTTCATATGCCATCAAGTCAAATTTTTACGCCTAGTTGCTAGAGGATTGCCAAAGTCACCCATGCGCCTTTGTTGGTTTTCAAAGGTGACTTTGGCCACTGATGATTCACGTTGTTGTGGTACAATTTATATAAGTTTTACAATGGTGGTAATTTTAGAACATGGGACGCTAGAAAAACCATTCGGTAATAAAAACTATTGCAATTATACAAATGTTAGGTTAGAAGAAGCTATAAGAAAAATAAGAGAGGGGCGAATGTCTCAAAGACAAGCTTCAATAACGTATAAAATACCAAAGTCAATATTACAGAATAAACTTAGGAACGTACATATAAATCTACCGGGTGGTCGTACTGTTAAAATTAAAATTTCATATCATAGCTGCTTCAGATTTCGAATTTCCTATAAATGCATTAGACCCGCGAAAAATTGTAAAAACAGATCAAGACCGCAAAGGGGTGACCGGAATGGGTGAGACTCTTTCTCAAACGGCACCCCGACCTAACACAGCGAATTGCTACTAATTACTTTTGTTAAGTAAACAATAAAAATGTTATTTTCTTGCACATGTTGTTTTTATTACTACCATGAGCCCTAAAATTATTAAACTATTTTTTTAAAACACTTTTTGTGGCCAGTTTTTTTAATGACATTTTTGAAATTACGATAATTTTGATTTTTGGCATGCTGAAAGTATTATTAGCAGCATGTCTTCTGGTGCAAAAAGAAAATGAATATCTTTCTCCTACCGAAAGTTACAGGGTCCTAAAGTTTGAAAGTGGACCAATGCCACCCAAGTCTACGGTATTAAGGAAAGTCTGTCCTATTCAACATTTTGAGAACAAAAAGTAATTCAGTGAGGTGCCATTTGCAATTGTTTCTCAAAAAAGCAATATGGAAAAATGTTATAAAGTATATGTGACGGGTAGAATATAATTCCATTAGTTGTTTAAGCTTTCAGTTTACTGTGTAGATATTGTTTCAAATTATGTTTTGGTTTTTGCGCAATACGGTTCCATAGATGTGATTTTATCATTCTCTTTGTTTTCAC
This sequence comes from Holotrichia oblita, assembly GCA_023690525.1. NCBI lineage: Eukaryota > Metazoa > Arthropoda > Insecta > Coleoptera > Scarabaeidae > Holotrichia > Holotrichia oblita. Next base: position 122,299,916 of record CM043017.1, on the reverse strand, counting down.
TTATATCAGCAATATGAAACCTACAAGAGCCATTTTCTTATACCTTATTTTCGAGCCCAATTTTAGTCCGAATTCATTAAATGCTGTAGAAAATCAACAAACAATGGGATGGATGCTTAAACTGAGGAGATACAAAACAACGCAACCAAATGGTTTCCGAATTCTGTTTTTTTTTATGTGTGTAGGTTGGCAAGATATTTTAAATATTGATTTCAAAACTTTGTCATTTACTGATAATTCTATATTTAAATATTAAAACATTTTAGCTGCAAAATTTAAAAATAAATACATACATACATATACTGTACAAATCATGCACCTATGGTCAGTGCTTGGCTTAATCACGAACAACATTAGCTCGAGAACTTGAAAACCATAACAAGTAGAATAGTGCTTCCTCGACATTTTGTAAAAAGATTTCATGCTCTACAAAAAAAGTCTTACAGGTTTTCTTGATATCTTATACGGTTAAAGCCAGATTCACAAAAAAAAGGGAAAATATCGCAAACCCTAATTGTCCCTTTCTTTGCAGACGTAGGCTTAACAACAGAAGATATCAAAAAACTTTTATACTTTTTTTTTAGAGCGTGAAAAGTCTGCGAAGCAATTATTCTAATTCTTATGGTATTTAAGTTATAGAACTAATTCTGTCCGTTATTAAGCTGAGCCGCGACCATAGGTGCAAGAATAGTACTGTATACGAATGAGGGTCCTCTTGCTTAGAAATAGAAAAAGGAAGGGTATGCAGAAACAAACTGAGTCATACTTATAACAAAACTGCATATTGATAAAAGAAAATTAAACATTGTTTAAAGTGTATCCATCTTATGCATTGCAAAACACCTTTTACTGAAAATAGCTTCTTTAGATTATATCAAAACTCGTAGGTAAAGGTGCTCTTATGTGAGGATACTGTATACATAGTAATAGAACACTTACTAGTTATTCTGATGCTCATACGTATACTGCATTCATTGCTAAAGTTGTGTTGGCATAAAGGTCAAACAGAGTAACATATTGAAGATTATTGCAGTGACGTCGAGATACAGATATTAACTCGGTAATATGCACTAATTGTATGCATGACATTAATTCTTTAAAATTTGTCTATGCTATTTATGTAATTCCCGCATACGTATGCGCATGTTTTACGTGAATGTTCGGAATTCAATGCGAAATAATGTCGACTTTTTGCATTTTATTCATCTAATGCTTTTTACCTATGTTTAATCTTTATACACACATATACATTTTATACTAAATCTTAAGTCATGGAAAGTACGTCAATACTGAAATGAATAATATCTTTATGAGTACTAATACCATAAAAATTATTATTTATCCTAGACTTGCATACCACAATCCCATTAATTAAATTTTTATTTGCGGACACAATTATTTAGACATTTTTCCAAGTACATTGACAGGTAAAGCCGGCTGTGAGTAGATTAATAAACGTCAAACTAGCTCTCGCGGGATGAAATAAAATTCTCAAATAAAGTAGATACACGTTCACGCTTTAACTGTTAGTAATAGAGGTGGTGGGCAGTATGAAACTGTAATAACAATTATTGGACTCGGCAAAGAGCGCAATTTTCAATGCAGTGCGGTGAGCAACATACAGGGAACTTGAGCATCCGTATCAGTACACATATACTTAGCAAATGTCGCAGTTAGGTAGGCTTTAGAAACGGCGTATTTCGAAGAAACTAGAAACGTAATAGCGAGTATGGCGGATTTAGAATACGAAGGTGATAAAATTAAATGTGTAAGGTGCGACAATTAACATTTGTTATAGCTGTTTGTTTTATTCTATGTAATCTACCGTGCATTTTACTAGACCGAGAAGCATTTGTCTTCTTCTGAAGCAAGTATTCGGATGATACATTACTAAGTTGGACATCAATAAGAAACGTTATGCCATCTGCTAGTGACTATGTATGTTGAAAGAAGAATTACAGCAGAATTTATTATTGACAAGGATTCATTGTTTTTCTCATACAAAGACAAATCTGTAAAGGTGCGTCGAAAGACCCACTAAGTTGTTACAAGGATTAGTTTAAATTTGCAAATATAACATCACTCCATGTGGACCAGTCGTTCCATCATTAAAAAATATTTATTTCGCACGCCGTACTCATTTTACTGAAACAAGTGTGGAAACATATTTAACGATTTAAATATTTAATAGATGCCACCCAGCTTATGATTTCATGGAAGCTTCTTAAAACAGTAAGCGTTTCAGCACGTTATATAATATATTCATGCGTCTCATGAAAGTCACCAACCTAAATGATGCGAGTACGTAAACGTTACTGAACGCTCTTCTTGATACGGCTGCTCGGCCCCTCCACGTTCTTCTTTGCACTGCACTAAAACTTGCTCCTCTTTGCCGAGTCTAATAATAATGCATATTCATAGAAACACACATCAAAATGTTCTTTAATTAATCTTCAATTAAATCTCGTGATAACTTGAAACAAACCGCTGTTGCAGAAAAATAATTTTCCCCATGTATTAAATATTCATACAATAAAATGTGTAATTGGGGTACACCTTATCAGTTGCACTTTCGCTATAAGTGCTAACATCCAATAAAGCTGACCCTAATACTTTTATAAATACTTTTTTTGCGTAAAAATGCGCGAGTATTTTATTCTAATAGATATAAAACAATCATCCGATGGTTAATTGGGTATGGTGTTGTATTGGACACACTCTCTGTAACCCACACCAATGAACATAGCGCAATGAAATTTGCTGAAGAAATAGTATTAAACTAGCAGCATTGCTAGGTAATGCCGTTGATCAGATTCTCTGTTGTAGGTATTAGTAGGAAGTATGTATTTGTTTTCTAACGCTTGCTGCACTGCGGAGAATCTTACTCATTCAAAAATGTTGAGTCCTACAATTCTGTTTCTTTCCTTGCAAGTTCTCTCATCAACATAATTGTATATCGTTATTACTTTTATTTAAATTGTTTTATTAATGTGTATATTCAAGTACTAGCTATTTATTGTTTTTTTTTGTAAATTATGGCAATGTCCACGTATTGACAATCAACATTATTATTATTATTATTACAGAAATAAAATATGAAATAAATATTATTACCATCTAGTCATTTAAACTAACTAGAAACTTCTGTTACTTTATTATCTCATCTTTATTATACGTGGTAATATCCATACAAATAAAAAAAAATTATGATCTTGTCGTAAGTACTTCTTTCTCCTGCGGTAACTTAGTACGGATAATTATACTCGTAAGCGCTCATTGTGTATCGATGATGTCTGTGTCGTTCTAACTTGTTTCTATCTTTAAAAATCAAGATCAAATGTTCGTATATGTAGAGTAGATATTATGGTCGTTATTTGCATCCATCTGAAAATACCTCTTTCATATTGTGGATAATTCTTATCGTCTTCATTTACATTGTAAGTATTTATTTACTTATATTACTGTTACATTGCCAAAAAGTAAATTTGCATTTAGAAGTTTTTAACTACACGAAAATATCGTAATCTATCAAAGTCACAAACATCAGTTTGTACAATTCTTCTAGCGACCAAAATTTGGATAAATCTAGCACAGTCCAAGTATCTCGATTTGATTCAGGTATTGCCACACAATAAAAACTGATAACATTTTCACGGTTGAGAATTAAATGAATTAATTGCGGAACGAGTTACCCACATAAAAAGTCGTAAAATCTAATCAATGATTTCGCTTTAAAATGATATTATACACCATGTTCAATAATTATTGAAAGTCATTTAAGCTACCAGCTCTTTTTATATGTCAAAAAGCTGATTCTCGTAGAAGAGATATACTGGTTAATGATCAGTAGCGCCCTTTGGTAGCAAGTTAGTATCCTTTGGTTTTTATTTTGATTTTGTACATTTTTATTATTGCTATCAAAATTGGCGCCAACACTTCCACGATAAAATAGATACAAAATAACTATGACCCATGAATTGTTACCTGTAGACTTTGCTCGAGTATTGTGGATGGTTCAATGAAGTCTTAAGCAAAGATGATATCTTGGATATAACTTTCTTCAGTGACGAAGCATGGTTTCATAGAAACTCCGAAGAATTATTGCTCCTATTTTCTTTTATTAAAACATTGATGCAAATACCTATCAAAATCTCAGAAAAATTTCATGACGATAAGTTTCAAGTTGGTTATTTCCAATAGAATGGTGCGATAACCTACACAACACGGAGAAAACATGAGATTATCTACAATAGTTTTTCAGGGACAGATTGATACATGCAGATTTCTGGCCCTTTCGCTCACCTGATTTGACCCTTTTGTACTATTTCATGTCTCGTTATTTAACGAATAAAGTTTATTTGAACCGTATACATATGTATACCATTGGAGAATTACAAGGTATAATTGTTGAAGTTGTAAATTACATTAGACCATAAATATTAAATAATGCATTCAATAGTATGAAAGGAAGGTTGAAATTGTGCTGTTTCTATTATAGTTTATTTACAGCCTCAAAGATGTTCACTAGTAATTGGCACCAACTTGAAGCAAAAAAAAAATACAAGGCTGGAAATTCAAACGCCTTGGTGTAATCAATAGAAGCATTAATTTGCAAAATCGTTGAGACAAAATGTTGCAGTACATTTATGGAGAAACGTCTTGGGTTCAACTATCTTTAACATAATTTCTAGAGACATAAAATCGTATAAAACAAAATCAATGCTTAATTCAGCTTATAATTATGTTTAAAATCGACTACTTCCATATAGTTTGTTTAATAGGATCACATCATAAATTACACATTTGAATACACATATTTATAGCAGGAACTCTTTTCGCATGTTCATAAAAGTTATGACAAATTTGTTACAAATTGGAACGTCCACGTTTTTACATATGTAAGTGATTTCCTGATTTAGTTGTTCCCTTGGTACATATAAAAGGTAATATTTTCTTAAAGTTTTAAATTCCTAAGATTATTTTTTAGTGTCTTTACAGAAGATGCTATCTTATAATTCTTTCGTACGAGTATTCATAGTTTAGTTATAACATAAAAAATGAAAATATTTATCTAATGTGATTTTTTACTAATGCCGGCACTGGGATCAAGTCACGGCGGACGTAAAGAGACCTTCGATTTCCTATTAATAAACGCAGAGGGCGGAGACAAAGCGCATACGTACGCACAGTGCCGAGTTCAGCTGCGCTGTCGCTTTATATTAACTGCGCTCAGCCGATAAACCGAGCAAAACTTTTGGAATCGGTTATACAGAATTATTCGATACTCCCACAAAGAGGCAACGCAATCTGTGTCAGTAGTGGCGAATAATATTCATAATAATACAAACACATATAAAAAAAAATCGTAACGCTATCTTTTCAATGACATAATTCGGTTTGTATAGGTGACCTTGGCGTCGCAAAAACTATTCCATAACTCTCGCTGTAATAAACCAGTTTGCTGCAAAACTCGCGCATATCGCTACGTCGATAAAATGGCATTGAATAAATAAGACAACTTTGATTTCTATAATTTGCAGTAGATTCGTTATTCAAACAACATGATGAAATGTATCATCCTTAATAGTAAAATAAATCTGATTACAAAGAAATAGATCTAAAGAGCGGAAGTTCCTTACATTTATTGTCTGTTTTCAAAATAACTTCTTTCAATTTAAATAAATAGATGCTACACACATTTAGCTATCAAAAACGAACGTAAATATACACAACAGTGTAAAAATAGCTATTGCTGTTGAGACTATGTTTATTATGTCTAATCTTATTAGTTTCTGATTCCTAAAAGATCCTCTATTTTGTAGAGATAAAATGCATCCTCTTTATCGGCTCGTAATACGTGATTCTAATTATTGCATATAAATTTTGAAGTGGGCAAAAAGTACATTGTTTTCATAGAGTTTCCGAAAGCTTTATTGCGTCATTACAATTCTTCCTGGCAAATTATCTGCGTTATCTGGCTCACTTAATTCCTCTATTTTTAACTGTAATCCAAATATTTAAGATATATACTCGGACGTAATGTATCACACTTTACCCGATTAATTTTATGACACTTGTTGCGTTGTGTCGTTAACGGAAGAATAAATAACAGAGTAATTTTAGTGTATGATACTATAAATTGAAAAATAATCCATATATAGGCGATTCTGAGAGAGGCCATGTTGTTAACTAAGTTAGAGAATCAGTACGAACGTTTTGAACTCGTAATATTCTATAAAAAATGTAATGTTTAGGGACAATAGAAATAAAATACCGAAGGACGCTGAATGAAAAGCTCTTCGAAGTCGTTTCTAGCAGCTTGAACAGTAATCATTATGGTCGGTGGCGTTTCATGTAGAGGAGATGAAAATCTAGCGTTTCGTAGTTTTTTCCTCAATAACTGAATTTTGGCATCATAGGATTATAGCCTTATTAGAATCAGCCAAATGAATTTTGATTATTGCAATAAAGCTCATTTATCATTCATTAGAATTTGATCGCTCAAAATTAATAACCTTTCTTGCGTTAATTTTTTGGAAACACTTAAAAAAGTTGGTTAATTATTTGATTAAACGGAGTGTATCCTGATTATGTTGAAGCCAAGAAATTAAGGATATAATTTGACAATTTCGAATAATTCTATCCTAATTACTCATTCTCAGTCGCCGTTGTGTGGCCAATACGGATTTTTGACGTCGCAAAATCGTTAGTTTTATCTAATGTCGAAAAGAATAAAATATAACTTAATTGAAGAAAGATTTTTTTTTGTTAAAGTAATTTTCTTATCAAACAATCTTGCCCTAGTTGTTGCAGCACAAAAGTGTATAGATGACACTTTGGTTTTTTAAAAATCTATGAAGCAAGGACTGCAAGTTATATTATATTAGTTCTAGCACAGCAAATGCACAAATCATTATTTGTTGTAAAAACTAACGTCAGTTTTTGTTCGGTGTCTTCGTTAGTAGTCGTTGACTTTTCTACTGCAGGTAAGGTCTCTACCTTCTGCGTTTGTGCACATTTCTAAACAAAAACTATTGTTAATTGGTTGGTTGTACGATTTGTGTGTCATTATATAATTCATTGTGTCATACTTGAAACTTTTACCTGAAAAATATATGTAACACCAGAGCCATTTTTCAAAAGATATCGAACTACCGATGAAAAGGAAATTTTTACTGTGCCATCTATAGTTGTCGAGCTCTACTGTAAACACATCTAAGTGTGTTTACTTTGTATGGGGTGACTAATTTTAGTACAACGTATTTATATTCTCTTGAAACAAAACTTCTTATGCCTTCTATGAATCATACATACTAACAAATTAAAAAATAATAATCTGTTGTTTGTACCAAATTAAATATCTACTGACGGAATTCGATTTATTTGTTTCAAATTTGTTAAATATTTGAATATGGCAATATACGATGCCCTTTAATCGTTTATTTATCTAGGTTAAATATGTAAAATTAACGTTGAAAATTATCTCCTTTTGCACTTAAACCTAGTCCTGTTATATATGTGCAAGTGTGTACGAGGTTGTTGTAAGAACATAATATTTAATTGGTGAAACCGTATTTTACACAACTCGTTTAAAATAAAAGTAATATTATCGCTGAACGGCTGTAAAATCAGTTTATATGTGGATGTCAGTTAATTTTCCTTCTAACATTAATACACTAACGATACAAATTTCCTTTTCCTTCATAACCTTGACGTTGTAATTTACATGTGTGATGTAGGACTAGTTTTTAAATAATGATTTATAGTTGCATACGTGGTAACTGATTTATTGTCACTAGGAAGTATTTTATCTATAATGAATAACGCAAAAAATGTTAAGAATTGAAAAGTCAAGTAAATTGAGAGCTTCATTAACCAAATATAAATTGTAAGTTAGTTATTTTCTGTTGATTACTGAGGCAATAGCAGATATTTTAATATTCTTGAATAACCACGAATCAGAAAGTAGTGTTACAAACAAAATCGAAAGTTTGAAATAAATGTAGTACAAACCACTGCTTAAATTAAACTTGGGGAAAATACATAAAAAGCAAATTAATGTAAGAGAGAAATTGGTATAATGGGTTCTAGAGCAAGAAAAGAGCATATATTGATATAGTAGATATGATTTGATTAGTTCGTTATTAGCTTTAATTGTTGCTATAAATGTTCAAACTAGAATACTTTCTTGTTGGATATGTTCACTTAATGTGGTACCCTAAGCTTTCACCTAGGGTGGCTTTGACTTTGACCAATTTTTCGTTTTATGTTTAATGTTTTATAGATGGATAAGGAATTCAAAACTATGAATATAAAAAAGAATTGGTCCCTCATTTTTTCGTAAATCACCTAATTTTAGTCGTTATAACTTTGCATGTACAAGCAAAAGTACGGCTATCTACGATCGGGATATCAAAGGAGACGTTCGTATGTCTCTCTAGCAGATTTCTGTTCATATGCCATCAAGTCAAATTTTTACGCCTAGTTGCTAGAGGATTGCCAAAGTCACCCATGCGCCTTTGTTGGTTTTCAAAGGTGACTTTGGCCACTGATGATTCAAGTTGTTGTGGTACAATTTATATAAGTTTTACAATGGTGGTAATTTTAGAACATGGGACGCTAGAAAAACCATTCGGTAATAAAAACTATTGCAATTATACAAATGTTAGGTTAGAAGAAGCTATAAGAAAAATAAGAGAGGGGCGAATGTCTCAAAGACAAGCTTCAATAACGTATAAAATACCAAAATCAATATTACAGAATAAACTTAGGAACGTACATATAAATCTACCGGGTAGTCGTACTGTTAAAATTAAAATTTCATATCATAGCTGCTTCAGATTTCGAATTTCCTATAAATGCATTAGACCCGCGAAAAATTGTAAAAACAGATCAAGACCGCAAAGGGGTGACCGGAATGGGTGAGACTCTTTCTCAAACGGCACCCCGACCTTACACAGCGAATTGCTACTAATTACTTTTGTTAAGTAAACAATAAAAATGTTATTTTCTTGCAATTACGATAATTTTGATTTTTGGCATGCTGAAAGTATTATTAGCAAAAATGTTATTTTCTTGACAAAAAGTAATTCATGAATGTTTTTATAAAGTACTCTATCTCAAACGGCACCCCGACCTTCAACTGTGCGAATTGCTACTAATTACTTTTGTTAAGTAAACAATAAAAATGTTATTTTCTTGCACATGTTGTTTTTATTACTACCATGAGCCCTAAAATTATTAAACTATTTTTTTTAAACACTTTTGTCGGCCAGTTTTTTTAATGACATTTTTGAAATTACGATAATTTTGATTTTTGGCATGCTGAAAGTATTATTAGCAGCATGTCTTCTGGTGCAAAAAGAAAATGCCACCCAAGTCTACGGTATTAAGGAAAGTCTGTTCTATTCAACATTTTGAGAACAAAAAGTAATTCAGTGAGGTGTCATTTGCAATTGTTTCTCAAAAAAGCAATATGGAAAAATGTTATAAAGTATATGTGACGGGTAGAATATAATTCCATTAGTTGTTTAAGCTTTCAGTTTACTGTGTAGATATTGTTTCAAATTATGTTTTGGTTTTTGCGCAATACGGTTCCATAGATGTGATTTTATCATTCTCTTTGTTTTCACTTATATCAGCAATATGAAACCTATAAGAGCCATTTTCTTATACCTTATTTTCGAGCCCAATTTTAGTCCGAATTCATTAAATGCTGTAGAAAATCAACAAACAATGGGATGGATGCTTAAACTGAGGAGATACAAAACAACGCAACCAAATGGTTTCCGAATTCTGTTTTCTTTTTATGTGTGTAGGTTGGCAAGATATTTTAAATATTGATTTCAAAACTTTGTCATTTACTGATAATTCTATATTTAAATATTAAAACATTTTAGCTGCAAAATTTAAAAATAAATACATACATACATACATATATACGAATGAGGGTCCTCTTGCTTAGAAATAGAAAAAGGAAGGGTATGCAGAAACAAACTGAGTCATATAACAAAACTGCATATTGATAAAAGAAAATTAAACATTGTTTAAAGTGAAAAGAAAATTAGAGAGTGTATCCATCTTATGCATTGCAAAACACCTTTTACTGAAAATAGCTTCTTTAGATTATAAGAATATCAAAACTCGTAGGTAAAGGTGCTCTTATGTGAGGATACTGTATACATAGTAATAGAACACTTACTAGTTATTCTGATGCTCATACGTATACTGCATTCATTGCTAAAGTTGTGTTGGCATAAAGGTCAAACAGAGTAACATATTGAAGATTATTGCAGTGACGTCGAGATACACATATTAACTCGGTAATATGCACTAATTGTATGCATGACATTAATTCTTTAAAATTTGTCTATGCTATTTATGTAATTCCCGCATACGTATGCGTATGTTTTACGTGAATGTTCGGAATTCAATGCGAAATAATGTCGACTTTTTGCATTTTATTCATCTAATGCTTTTTACCGATGTTTAATCTTTATACACACATATACATTATAATAAATCCTAAGTCATGGAAAGTACGTCAATACTGAAATGAATAATATCTTTATGAGTACTAATACCATAAAAATTATTATTTATCCTAGACTTGCATACCACAATCCCATTAATTAAATTTTTATTGGCGGACACAATTATTTAGACATTTTTCCAAGTACATTGACAGGTAAAGCCGGCTGTGAGTAGATTAATAAACGTCAAACTAGCTCTCGCGGGATGAATTCTCAAATACTGTAGATACACGTTCACGCTTTAACTGTTAGTAATAGAGGTGGTGGGCAGTATGAAACTGTAATAACAATTATTGGACTCGGCAAAAAGCGCAATTTTCAATGCAGTGCGGTGAGCAACATACAAGGAACTTGAGCATCCGTATCAGTACACACATACTTAGCAAATGTCGCAGTTAGGTAGGCTTTAGAAACGGCGTAATTCGAAGAAACTAGAAACGTAATAGCGAGTATGGCGGATTTAGAATACGAAGGTGATAAAATTAAATGTGTAAGGTGCGACAATTAACATTTGTTATAGCTGTTTGTTTTATTCTATGTAATCTACCGTGCATTTTACTAGACCGAGAAGCATTTGTCTTCTTCTGAAGCAAGTATTCGGATGATACATTACTAAGTTGGACATCAATAAGAAACGTTATGCCATCTGCTAGTGACTATGTATGTATGTTGAAAGAAGAATTACAGCAGAATTTATTATTGACAAGGATTCATTGTTTTTCTCATACAAAGACAAATCTGTAAAGGTGCGTCGAAAGACCCACTAAGTTGTTACAAGGATTAGTTTAAATTTGCAAATATAACATCACTCCATGTGGACCAGTCGTTCCATCATTAAAAAATATTTATTTCGCACGCCGTACTCATTTTACTGAAACAAGTGTGGAAACATATTTAACGATTTAAATATTTAATAGATGCCACCCAGTTTATGATTTCATGGAAGCTTCTTAAAACAGTAAGCGTTTCAGCACGTTATATAATATATTCATGCGTCTCATGAAAGTCACCAACCTAAATGATGCGAGTACGTAAACGTTACTGAACGCTCTTCTTGATACGGCTGCTCGGCCCCTTCACATTCTTCTTTGCACTGCACTAAAACTTGCTCCTCTTTGCCGAGTCTAATAATAATGCATATTCATAGAAAACACACATCAAAATGTTCTTTAATTAATCTTCAATTAAATCTCGTGATAACTTGAAACAAACCACTGTTGCAGAAAAATAATTTTCCCCATGTATTAAATATTCATACAATAAAATGTGTAATTGGGGTACACCTTATCAGTTGCACTTTCGCTATAAGTGCTAACATCCAATAAAGCTGACCCTAATACTTTTATAAATACTTTTTTTGCGTAAAAATGCGCGAGTATTTTATTCTAATAGATATAAAAAACAATCATCCGATGGTTAATTGGGTATGGTGTTGTATTGGACACACACTCTGTAACCCACACCAATGAACATAGCGCAATGAAATTTGCTGAAGAAATAGTATTAAACTAGCAGCATTGCTAGGTAATGCCGTTGATCAGATTCTGGAGAACGAGGCCAGGGAAGCACCTGTGAGTGGCTCTGTTTCTCTAAGTATCATACTACACGAGAGCCACATGCAGTGCTTATACGGCATTGTCTGTTCTACATGCATATATGTTCGCTGTGTGCAATAGTACTGCATACTATTATGTTCACCTGCCAGAGGACATGGCGTTGTTGAATGGCACGGATTGATTAGTCCCTCATTCAGTCTTCGACAAACCAACATTTTCCTGGCAGCTATACCCAATGTGAATTGTAATTCGTAAGGAAACACGATTTATGTCCATTTGCCTACAAATTGTACCACTCGATCCATATACGACAGTGTGACTATAGAGGTTTGTTCGTTGCACCTACACTAACTACAATATTGTACACTACAATTTTCTGACTGCACTGTAACAGTCGTAATGAGTGTAGGCTTGTGTACAATATTGTAGTTAGTGTAGGTGCAACGAACAAACCTTAGAATACCTGCCGGCCATATTTATGCAATTTGTGTAGAATATGAACAAAACATACCTACATGTGTATATAGCCTCAATAATTTATCTAATATATAACAAAACAGTAATCAATCTGTACATAATATCAAGGCTTACCAGACTGGCACATGTTTATGAATAGATTACTGTCTGTTGGCATTCCCCAAATAATGAAAGCTGAAAGCTAAGTGTTCTCGTGATTACAGCGCGAATTGTTAATATGTACTCTTTTCTAACAAATATCTACATGAATACACACGTCATAGGTCTCTGCGCTCAGCAGGATATTGGAAACAAAGATAACATCAGTGATATTTATGTTGGGATTATTGCATAAAATAAACTTTGGAAAAAAATCCAAGAATCATTGCACACGATAAAATTACAAACACATGTGGTTTTATAATAAAAACATTGCATAGCATATGTATGCTTATAGGGTCCAGATATTCCTCGTTTAGTTTAGCAGGTTTTACATTTTTAAATATTCGTCATTATATCATTAACAATTATTGCTAGTAACAAATTATTAAAAAGGCAAATACATTCACATGTACGTTTATTTGCACCACTGTAAATATCACTAGTACCAAACGATTATCGCAGAGATAAGATAAACGTATACATTTTTATATGTATATTATTAAATTTACGATGGAGTTTTTGTGCAAAACTTTTGTAAAATAAAATTATAAATCGCACAATCTGCATAGATGATACATTGTATTATGACACGGCTAAAATATTTTTTTTTTTAAGTTTGGAAATAGAAACAATAAAAATTGCTTGTTGGTGTATACCAGTATAGCTCTCCTTTGATTGAAACATAAACATTCTCTTTCTGTATTTGTTTACATAAAATTTAAAATAGCATGTTTTAAAAACAGTAAATACAAATTTCTTTTTGTAAATTTAGTGAAAATCTACCAATATGAGAAAGGAAATCTACCGCATTCGACTGTGACATACTTAATATCTGAAACGGAAGTCATGACTGTACACAGTATAATTAGCTTTCATTCAAGGAGTATAAAAACATGAGATAATATATACGGTTGATATGAGGAAACAAATGAAGTATATACTATATTCGTGAAATGGTTGCGGTAAAATCTGTACAAGATGATTTACCTAATCTAGGCTCACATTTTTTATTGCCTTAGATGTAATTTTTAGAGAGTACTATGCGTATAGGTATGATGTACGACAACGTTTATTGAAACTGTTCTGTCATGTGTTTATTTTTCCATTCCTAACTAATCGTAAACACACAGGGGAAAAGCCGATGTTGTTGCTGACTATCTATAAGGGATATTTAAATCAAATAAAGCATATTTAGAAATCATAATGCACCCAACAGAAAAGCTTATTCCAATCGATACAAGATCATCATGATCGTTGGTGAAGTGCTGAAATAATTATCTACTATAGTGGTTTTCGTTTAAAGCTGGTGTTGAATACGAATTTAAACCACTCAATCATGTGAGTCCATCGTTTCCTTTCAACTTGGTTTCAGATAAAATCACTCTACCATAGATTACGTTTCTCAAATAACGAGTTATTCAAAAAATCTCTCAAAAAGCTTATTAGTTCAGCTATATTTTTTAAGTTTGCTGAAGCTTAAGGTGTGTCTTAGCGGATTTACACAGCTCGTTCAGCTCAGTTCGTTAGCACAGCTCAGCCAAGGGCGTAGCCAGGTAGGACCAAACTTTTTTAGTCATATTTTGATTATTCTAGAAAGATAGACGTGTCAAGGCAAAAATTTACCGATTTTTTTACATTTCTACTGATCTACCGATTAAGCCATCATATCTACCGAATTCTAAAAGCATGTTGAACTAGTGAAAGAGACGGAAATGTTGTATCCCGTAACGAAGAAGGCACTTCTCATTGCCATTTCTCTTCCATGTACAACATGCACTGTAGAGTGGTCATTCAGCACTCTGAAAAGAGTAAAATCGTGGCTTTGATCCACAACGTCTGAATGGACCGTCTTATCAGTGTCCAGAGGAAAACTATCAAAGAAAATGAAGATTATTTTGAACGTGATATTTTAAAAAGGTTTTCAGTCAATTCTAGAAAATTAACGTTGGTATAGATGTGACAAAGGGTGTTTTATCATAATAGCTTTAGATTGGTTTTCTGTCATTTAATGTTAATTACTTTAATTTTATTAAAGTCATGTTATTTCATTGTTTTGTTTTTTCAATAATAACGCATCTCATTAACCAGCTTAAAATAACTAAAAGTATGGCTCCATTTATTGCCACTGAATATGCACTGCAAAACTAGAGAGTGCGACTAGCCTTATCTTTAAACACGTAGGAGGACATAATCAGAAGCACTACTAGTGTAAGAATCTACCTTTCATAAGTGGCAATTTTTATCTAAGAATTTCAGGTTTTGGAAAACAACTTAAGGGATTTCAGATATCCGGAAAATGCGTTTCGAGGCATAATCTGCTTGAAAGTTTCTCGGGGGCGAACTCTCGGACTCCTCACTTATCTACGTAGTATTCCCCAGACTCCCACGAACAAACCTATACAAAATTATTCTTACAACTTCATTTGGCCCCCTCTCCATAAATCCTGGCTACGCCCCTGAGCTTAGCTCCGCTAATTTTTCGTATATCGTCTTAAGCTTTATTTACATAGAGGGTAGTGTCAATTTTAGTGGAGTGCCGAAGTTAGTTCTCATGTTTTAAAACGAGAGCAATTACAGTTTTACTTATAATATTGTTAAAATTTATAACAACATTCCTAGTGACCGAAAGTTGTTGCTCTCACCTGCTTTTCGACGATCCACGAAGTCGGGTCTACTTGTGGGATACGTGTAGCTGTGATGTTTGCCGGTTCTAATTCTTGTAGCTATTATACAACTTATTTGGCAATTGTGACGCGCGACATGTGTATGTGTGATTTGTTTTTTAGTTTCTGTTATTGCTCATGCTCAATTTCGCTAATGATATTTTCTTTTTATTATTATTATTATATAACATATTAATATTACAAAACAAATAAATTAATAACAAAATGTAATAAATAAAATAAAAATAAAATTCAACGAAAAATCAAAACAAAAGCAATTTAATATTTCGCATGGCCACCTTTTGCTGTTATTACAGCTTGCAAATTGTCATGGAATGCTTTCAATCAAATTTCTTAATAGTCCAGGAGCAATTTCTTGCCAGGCGATTGTTGTGGCCATTCCAATAATTCGATGTTATTTTCTAGGAAAAAAAAAACTTACTTGTCTTGGCGGTATATTTGGGGTCGTTGTCCTGTTGGAACAAGAACCCATTTTCCAAGCCCATTTTCACTACAGATTCTTTCAAATTTTCATTAATTATATCGATAAAAGACGCTGCATTCATAATACCTTCTACCTGAGCCAAATTTCCTACTCCGTACCATATGAAACAGCCCCACACCATTATGGATCCACCTCCGAATTTCATTGTCTTAATGGCATTTTTATCTTCATAAAGTGGACGGTTTTCTCCATACTTTCTTCTTTAATTTTTTCCCAAAAAGTTCAAATGTTCCATATAATATTTTTCCAAATTTATCTACGAGGTGTACAGCCCTTGTATGGACCAGATTTTAATCTACGCGCAATTGTTTTTTCAGAAACATTTAACTGAAGCAATTCTTTAATTTCTCGGCACGAAACTGTAGGATCATACTTTACTTGCCGTAAAATTAACATGTCTTCTCTTTGAGTAGTAGCTTTTCTTCGACCTCTGCCGCGCTACTGTACCTTTTTGTATAAACTTCTGCCATATTTTGTGAACTACGCTTTACGCTGTATTTTACTGCAATTTCATGTACATACGGGTCATTCCTTCTGTCTTCAATAATTAGTTTGCGCAACTGAGCACAAATTTCTTTTCGTGCAGACATGATATTTAATGTTGTATCTCTACAATATAACTAAACCGTATAAGGTGGTCTAATGCATCAATACGATATGTGCATTAATGCAAAAAAAATTACGACCGTTATTTCCGATGCTAAAGCTCTCTAATCCCTTTTTCTAAGAAGTGTCCACTTAATTTAATTAATGTAACTAATAGCAGTGAAAGAATTTTTTATTTATTTATGACCTATGCATAAATATTTCAGTAAATAATAAATAGAGTTATTAAATAATACTACCAAGAATATGCATATGAAGTTTATATGCATAAATGTTTGAATATCAAGATTATAATGTGATAATTGCTTTTTCCTATACTATGTCCACTCAATTTTGTCGGCACTGTATGTATTATGTTTGGTTGGGTCAAAAGCAGAAGTGCACTTTGCACATTTTCTGAACCCCGCCAATTTTTTATACCTACACATTTTTTCTCTCTCTCTTTTTGGTTCTCTTAGATACCTATGTATGTATTTTTCCTTTCATGTATGTATATGTATACAAATAAAGACATTATTAGTATTGTTACATATACAATGCGACAGTAACGGCAGTGGAAACGTAGTGCCAAATTTCGCAAACTACAAACTTTCCCACTTCACTACCGATACTTATACCATTGCGCCTGCGCAGAACAATCTGCCGATAATACCTGTTTTGTTGTGTTTACATTTGACTATACATCAATTATCAACTGTCGTCGTTACGCATGCGCAACCAAGCAGGAGCATCGCCACTACTTTTCTTATGTATGTAAATGCATATCTGCACTACTATACACCTTTCACTACTCTTACACAACAATTGGCACCGTCCTCTATGTAAATGAAGCTTAAGAAATAGAAAGGCATGCAATATCATTATTGATTAGAAGTAGAGCAGACCAATTTCCGTGCGCGCCATGTACGCCGATGTGAGGATGATTGTATTGCATCAGAACTAATAAAAAGCATTTAGTATGTGTTTGGTGCCCGCTTAGACTGTATCTAAGTGTAAGCACACGTAATAAAATGTCGTCGACATATAAATCGAGAAAACGACCGTTGTCAGACGGAGTGAATAAGTTTATTATGAATTTCCCGGACGTAATATACGATGGCTCAAAAGTTAAATGTTTAGTGTGCAATACATATTATGTAATGTACAATCGACTCTCTCCAGTTTGTCAATCCTTGGAAGACGCTTAAAACGGTAAGTGTTTTTCTAAATTTTATTTATAGGTACATACATACAACGCTGCTTTATGTACTATTCTTATTTTTCGTGTGTTTAAGCATATTATTTAGTTGTTTATTTTTATGAATTACAGCGTATCAATGGTGATCACAGTTTTTATACAGGATATTAACAACGTGTTAGAAAGTTTGTGGGAAGATACTCAAAAAAAAATCGGGAAAGTCCTAATGAACATCTATTAGCAAATTGACGGTTTATTTATTATGTACAATGTAATTTAAAACAAACAAACAAGACCAAAAACGAAGTTAGATTGCAGAGCTATCTCTATTTATGTAACAGCAACCACGACATTTCTGTTTCGAGAATTTTCGAACACTTTCTAAAGCCTCCATATTGGCTCGGTTTTGGTGGTGCCGTTGATCTACACGGTACTGCTGCTCCTCGAAGTCGCAGGGCTCAGCAAGTCGCAGAGCTCAGCGTATACTAATGTTTTCAAATATTCCTGCAGAATAAATGAAGTTTAAATAATGTAATTTTCTAGATCATCCCACCTATGTATGTATCAGAACTACATTATTTTGCAATCGCTTTTTGATCAAAGAAATTTCGTCTAAAAATGTGTTTTGTGTTTCGTAAAAAGTTAAGAGAAGCCTGTTACCCAGTTTGGTAAAACAATCAGACTTGGGAATGTGTCACGCGCAATACTCATGCAAAGTTCAATGGAAAACGTATTTGATACCTGGGTTCCATAACGGTATGGAGATTTCTGTTGGTCAGTACATGAAGACGTGAAAGATCCTTTAAATAAACAGATAACTAATTCCTACCTCGGCCGATATTCTCTGCAAAACTGTCTAAAAATTCCACTCCATCCGTGCTAAAATTGCCTTTTCTTTCGGGAATATAAAATTGATTCTTAAATAAACGTAATAACTGCAACTCAACATGGTAGTGCATTTCTGGCATTATCATACAACAACTCACCCTGTATATTACAACGTGTGCAGACGTAACAAAATAAAACTACTGCTATGTATTGACGACAGTAGCAAAAATATAAAGCAATATTGAGTTACATTACAGTGTAACACTAGATTTTTGTTATATAATATGTTTTTATACGTCATTAATTACGTTAATGGTTTATAATTTTAATGAAGTTAAGTTGATTTTAATTAATTTGGAACCAACCTACATTTTCGTAATAGAATTGGTGTTTAGTTTATTTCAAAAATTCCTTTCAATGAATTCGGTAAGTATGAAAGTATGTATATGTTTTTGACCGAAAAGGAAATATTAACGGATCGATAAGGTTTATACTATTACAGTTGATTTCAATCTGTTTAGTACAGAAGTGCAAATTGCTATAACCAATAACAATTTTTATAATCAACTAGCCTTAGCGATAAGGCTGCTGAATATAACATTGCATTTTGGAGAAAAATAAAAGACAAACGCTTGAGTAAAATCACAATTCGTTTTTGCAATATTGCTTGAATTTACTTACAATTCAATTAGATGAAAGTGTTAAATGAAAATAAGTTTGTATGAAAAAACAATTCAATGTAGTAATAAACTTTTTATTCCATAAGCAATAAATGGAGAACAAGGGTCAAAAAAAGAAAACAATAAAGCAAGTTTTCATTATAAGGAAATTAATAATACAAATAAAAAAAATTAATATATGTTATATGTAATGCAGTCAATTAATTTCGTCAGTAAGTAGTGAGACTATATTAATATTTTTCATTAATAAAAGTTTTGTACAGAACAAAAGTATTGTTTATTTATTATTTTAATGAGTTTGAAATGAGTTTAATTTTTAATTTTACAGTAATGATGACAGATAGAGATGAATGAACCTTAGAAGATACTACTTACAGTGCGTTCGTAAAGTAATGTATGAATTGATTTTTAGATGGAAAACAACTACAATTTTCCTTTCTTTTTGCGATAATAATTCAGTACATACACGGTACATGTGCCTCAGTAAATCTTCCCAAATTGTTTGTTTAGATAAAAATGAATTTATGCGTTACTTTATGAACGCTCTGTATGTAGTCTGCTTAGTTTTAAGGACAAGATCTTGGTTTTATGTCTTCCATGATCGTAAGACCACGTGCAATGATGATGACTTTTTTTCTGTACACTGCATAGTGAATATAATAATAATATTAAAATTGAAAAATAGTATTCCGCACAGAGCAGAAACCAAAAATTATCGAATGCTACTTCCGTACAAGTGTGAAAGTAAATGGCGAGTGGCAATATTTAATTCCAGAATTCATGGCTTATTTTCGTGAAGAATTTCCTGAATTAGTTTTTGACTAGAATGGTGTTCACAACGTTTTGACACGATCTTTGGTGTTATTCAGGGAGACTGGTAATGTCAGTCGAAAAAGTGGTAGTAAGCGGCCATCTAAACGTACAGCTGAAAATATTGAAACCAGTCAGCATATTATTGAAGAAAATCCAAAAACATCAGCACGGCCCAACAGACAAATCTATCCTATGGCACATCCCAACTCATTCTAAAGAAAAGTAATGGTTCCAAAATAATATAAACAACGAGGATATCCTTAACACGGTTTTTTTTTCTCAGATGAGGCTCGGTTTTCTGTTTCTAGATATGTAAATTCATACAATATGAGGTTGTGGTTATCGATAAATCATCATGCTTTTTGTTGGCAAACCATTATATTCCCAAAAAGTTGGTGTTTGGGTTAGAATATGTTGAAGAAGAATGGCGGATCCCATTTTTTTTTTGAAGGCACATTTACTGCTGCACGATATCGCAGTGAAATACTCGGTCCGTTTATAAATCAACTGGATGATGAAAAAATACAAAATAGGTATTTCCAGCAAGATGGTGCAGAAGCGCATATGGCCATAGGAACACTTCGATATCTGAGAGTATTTTTTGATGATAGAATAATAAGCAGGAACACTGAAATTCCATATCCAACTAGGTCTTGTGATTTAAATATATGCGGTTTTTTATATGGGCATACATCAAAAATTCTATTTATTCAACGCTAATACATAATTTGCAAAAGCTTAAAAATCGCTTAACAGAAAGGCATGGAGAGATTAATATCTCACCGCAAATGTTGCATAAAGTTTTTGATGGATGATGGAGAGAAGTTGGGTTATGTTTAGACGTACATAAATGGACAACATTTTCAACAATTTGTATAGTTCTTTTGTAAATTATCTTTTCAATATTAAATGAATTATTTATTTCTATTTATATCGCAGTAACATTTCTGGATTATAAACTTTGGTTACAATAAAATGTCAAGTAATGAATCTCACTGTGTGGAAGTGGCTAAAGTAACAATCAAAAACATTTATGTACATACATAGTCTACACTAATTATGGTTTTTCTCGATGGCACGATATTACTACTATTATATTATTTCAATAAATCATTTCGTATTTAAAAGAGTAAAGTGAAACATTATATATGATATATATATATTATATGATTGTGAATAAAATACACTACATTCGGCATGTTACATTTGGTAACTTTATAATGTATTTGAGTTTGTACAACTTGAATTATTGACACTTGACCTTATATGAGTCATTTTCCGGTACTCGCGAATGATTTATGTTTGTACAGGATGGTCAGATAAGAATGCAAAGTGCTGTATCTCTGAAACTATTCGTCGTAGAGACTTGCGGTAAAAATTGTTATGACTAACCTGGTGAAAAGAAGACCGTGGAAAATATTTTCAGATTTCCAAGATGGTCGCTAGAAGCCGTAGCCGGCATCTTAAACTTTTAAAGTGATTTTTCACTGAAATCCACCCAGCAAATGTTACCAAAAAATAGGAAGGAAATAGACTTCCTCGCCCAATCTACCTCTGGTGATATCTTAGATCTTCTTGAGAAATGTGCTGGACAACCATCTAGTTGACATGACTGACTCAGACCATACATCGAGATTCCAATGGCTTTGATATTAGACCTCGCGCAACTAGTGAGGATTGTTGTCAGATCAATAATGCATATTATGAAAATTAACGTTTCCATCACCTCTAGAAAGCATTTTCATACTTTTAAACCTTACTTGTATGTGCAAAGTATAATTTAGTAGTATAATTTGTTGACAAATTGATTTTGGACATTTGTTTTTCCTCCATGGCCCCTCTCTTCATATTCTGCGTACCTTGCACCTGCATCTGTTATTATATCAAAAAGCGCGCTCTAGCGGCATCAATACGAAATAGACATATCACAGGTAAGATTGGTTTGATGGAACAATAAATGCTCTTTCCAATAAGACCAAGTTTGTTAAAATCCGTTTAGTCGTTTAGGAGTTACAGCTGTTTATTTAAAAAAGTATTGAATTACGCCCCACCACTTTATTTTAATAGATACGTCAAAAAGTGTTAAACAAAAATTACTAGTGTAAAGCTTAGCTTTAAAAAGCATACTTATATTTTTTGGTAACATTTACCGGTCGGATTTCAGTGAAAAATCACTTTAAAAGTTTAAGATACCGGTTACGCTCCCTGGCGACCATCTTGGAAATGAGAAAATATTTTCCACGGTTTTCTTTTGACCATTGTAGTATTAAAAATTTTTACCGACGAATAGTTTCAGAGATACAGCACTTTGCATTCTTATCTGACCACCCTGTACATACTTTTTGTTTTGGTATATATTAAAAACGGCCCTAATGCGTCAGTTGAGACAAAGAAATTTAGAGAGGTAACTGTCCTTAGGATTGCTTTTATATCGAGTGGTATTAGTTACAGCATTTTGCAGACCTCCTGCCGCAGACGTTGATGTTTTCTTGTAGATTTTGAGAATTATCTAACTTCGTTAGATAAACAATCTATTGAAATATACACTGCTGATGTCAATATAGATCTTTTGGACAGGGCAAGTAATACGGTTAATCAATATCTTTCAATGGTGACAAGTTATGGCTTTCTTTCTTATATTAATAAACCCACAAGGGTAACCGCAACCATGCAACCTGCATTGATCATTTTTTTGCTAGAAATATATCACAGAAAAACAAATTTAAATTAAGTGGGACTATATTGGAAAATTCAATAACCGACCACTACACAATTTTATTACGGGTCGGGGAATGTGGTAGAGGAACGGAGAGGGATACTGGGAGGCTAAGGTATAAGTCAAGTGTTAACTTTAATAAGCTTTATTCTTTACTAGAAGCTTAGGAATGGGGCGATGTACTAAGCTGTAATAGTCCTATTACTGCGATGGACACTTTTATGGGAGCGTTTCAGGGATGTCTCAGGGACAGTAGCACAAAAAGGAAAATAAAAGAAACTAAAAAGTTAAAGCCGTGGATTACGCATGGTATAGTAATTTCTATTAATACTAGGGATCGATTTAAGAAAAATTTGTTGAGGGGAATTACAAGAAGAATTACAAGTTGCATATTTTAAACATTACAGAAATTGTCTTACTAAAACCATAAAAAAAGCAAAAAATGAATATTACAGGGAAAAGCTGGAAGAGTGTAAAAACAATTATAAACAAACTTGGCGGGTTATTAATGACGCTTCTGGCCTAAAATCTATCAAAGCCAATAAAATTAACAATATTGCTTTTGACGGTAGAAGTGTTACAGATAATTTCGAAATAGCTCAGATATATAATGATCACTTTATAAATATAGGTATTAAAATGGCAAATAAAATCATTCCAAATGATCAAAATATACACATTAAAAACCGTAAGGATGTGGGAGACTCATTATTCTTACCACCAATAGACACTAATGAGCTCATTTTATTAATACATAATTTAAAGAGCACAAGTGCCCCTAGTTATGATGAAATTGCACCAAAAACTATAAAATTTGTACATCCACTAATATTAAAACTCTTGCAGCACATTATCAATCTCATTATATCTACCTCCATTGTACCACACTACTTTAAGACTTCAGTAGTGATACCTGTTCATAAGGGAGGCGGGAAGAATGATATTAATAATTACAGACCAATTTCACTAATAAACTGCTTTGCAAAAATATTTGAGATGTACCTAAAAAAATGTTTGTTGAATTTTGTTGACTCGCATAAATTAGTTTCGACCAAACAATTTGGGTTTTTGAGGAGCTTAAGTACGGAGCACGCCGTTGGTGAGCTTGTGTCCAATGTAATGGAAGTGTTTCAGAATAGCAAATGCACCATTGGTGTCTTCCTTGATCTTGCAAGGGCATTCGATACGGTACCGCACAGGTCTCTTATTTCCAAACTTCATAACTATGGTATTAGAGGTAGTATACTCACTATCTTTGAAAATTATTTAGCAGATCGAATTCAATATGTAAAAGTAAATAATACACTGAGTGAGCCACAAAAAATAAGGATAGGAATACCTCACGGTACGGTATTAGAACCGATCTTGTTTTTGCTCTACGTAAATGATATGCATTCATATTGTGATGAAGGTGTGATCCTATCGTACGCGGATGATACAACTATCCTGTACTCGGCATCAAACTGGATTGAAGCCAGGGTCGGAGCTGAGAGATGCCTTACAAGAGTCGGGAAATGGTTAAACCATAACATGCTTTCTCTTAACATTAAAAAAACTAAGTTTATGAGTTTTTCGATAAAAACAAATAAACAGCCTACATTTCATACTATAAATTTAACGGCAATTGAGAAAATAGAGCGGGTTGCTGAAATTAGATATTTGGGTATAAGACCAGCACTTGAGATGGGCTACACATGCTAACTATATCTCTGAAAAAATAAGAAAAGCCATATATATCTTCTATTCATTGAAAAACATATTAAAAACTTCTATCTTAAAAACCGTATACAATTCTCTAATAGAATCTATCTTGAGATATGGGATTATAATTTGGGGTAGTTTACTAACAACCCATGCATGTAACTTACAAATAACTCAAAAACTCTTGGAACTAGGGCTAATATACAAAATCACCTATCACGGGCAAAACATGATAAAAGCATTTGCCAGCGACAATGGCAGTTTCATGGTTCAAGGTATTACAATGCATTACCTACCAATTTAAAAAATATTAATAATTTGAAGATATTTTCTAAAAAAATAAGAGAATTTATGCTCCTTAATGATTCATACTTTCGTGGATTTTGGCAATCTTGACTCTGTACGGTATTTGGATGGGGCTACCACACACACCTAACTCTTAAACACACACTCGCGCACGCGCGCACACAGTCACATAGAACACTTACACGTGCGCCATCGTCAAGAAAGAAGAGATATTGTTGTTGTAAATACACAGACAACCCAATTTTGGGTCAGGTGTATTCTGCTTTATACTGTAGGTTTTCTTTAGTACTATTATTAAATTATGGTTCTAATATAACGTTATGACAAGACTAGGCTCAGACACTACGAAATATGTATTTCTTTTGTCGGTTCTCAGGATGACTCTAATTTGCGTTATTGAGTTGCGTATGAAAGAAACTCATTTCTGTTTCTGTTAAATTCTTGCAGCTGGAAGCTTTCTTGTTTCTACAGATTTAACTGTATTGTCAATATATTTCTGACTGTCAATATTTCTGAATTGTATGTGCTATTATATTAATCTTAATAATAATAGTAATAATGTAACAAACAAGGTGGAGGTTTAGATATAATTTTATGTTGAAGCTCTACATATACTTATATTGTAAAAATTATAATTATTTCTTACTATAGTGTCAGTCAGCAATATCGTATTGAAAATCAATGAAGGGTCACTATTTTAACCAAACGTTTATATACTATGTATGTATACTTATACTATGTCTTTGCTTTTGTTTCAGTATTCTTGAAATAGCTTTAATCATTTAAATGTTAGAGAACTACTATATAATTTTTTATCTTTATTCACGTATGTACATATATAGGCACAATATTTAATTTAATTTTTGCAAGTATATTATGTATTGATTAGTTATAGGATGTAAAGGAAAAAAAAGTATATATAAGATGTAATAAGATATGTAATATAAGAATTTTATTTTTGCTGGTTCTAATGTATTTGGATCTATGTTAGTAATATGTACGTCTTAAACTTCTAATGTAATAAATTACGTAACAGTTTTAGTTTGTGGAAATGGCCAAAATATTTTGGCTACATGTTTAAAGTTAAAATATTTTTATGCCACTACGACGCAGAATTTCAAATTTTCATTAAAAAAATATGCTTCTCATTATTTTAATTACAATACACGTTTGTTTACGCGTCAAATGCAGGTATTAGCACTGAGTTTTTACTAAAAACAAATCCTGTCGATACTCCCAAACATTACGTCAGTGTTAATAAGTTGACTAACAATGAAATACCTAAATTAAAATAACTGTTGACAAAAAACTTTTAATAATCTCATGTAACTATTGATTTTGTCAACATATTTTTCAGTTTTGCATGTTATTAAGCGACAATTGATTTGTTGACGTTCTGTTTACAGGCTGTCAATATAAAAATAGCAAATCTACTACATATATAGTGTGATCTATTAAATCACTTTAAAATTATATTGCAAAGTTGCACGCATCATTCAGTGGTGTTTACAGGTTCGATTATAGCCAAAGATTTCCGGCAATTAGAAACTACTAATTAAATTTTAAGAACTATGGCTACAAATTAAAAGTATTAATTTTTATTCTGAGTAAAGATACAAACCAGGCTACATTGTATACGAAAAAATTAGGTTTGAAATTGAGCTAGATGATAGACAATCAAAACTAAAATCTATAACTTTTAATTCTATCGATAACTAAAAATAATATAACAAAACAGTTAGGTATTTCTTAATAAACTGAAAAAAATGCTCCAGAAAGGCTTTGCCACAGTTCTTTTTTTGAGTGGAAACATTCCATGTAGTTTTCACTATGGTAAGACTTTTACGCATGGAAAATTCATACTTGAATAAAATATCTGTGTAAAATATCTTAATTAGATTAGTAATTTTGATATGAAAGAATAACAATATGAACAAACGTCACGAATACGAATGATATTTATATTGAATAATATTGCGCGAATTCTTTCGTTTCTCACAGTTTTACACAGAGATTAGCTATGTTAAATATTTCATAAACATTGTAAAATTGATATATTAATTGCAAAAATAAGGTAACCGCGTAGTAAAAAATGTTTGTTGTGACTTAAATTCAAAACTTAACTAAGATGTAAGTAAACAGATCTTTAAAGAAGGTCACCGTTTTTGAATGCGTGGACCTCTTGACATTAGGCATCAAGTAGCTTTAATTGATATTGATCGAAACATAACGTGCACATTTTTAGTAGGTCATTCCTGATGTCAAAATGTATTTAGATGAAATTGGTGCACAAAAAGACCAAAAATTTTATGAAATACTAGCAAATTATGAACTGTGTGAAATAGATGGAAATTTGTTGTACCTATAAACTGGTAAATTACAACTTAAAATCTTTTTTCTTCTATTAAAAATGCTTTTTAGTTTCTAGTCAAAAAGTCGAGTTTACACAAAGGAAATATATGTACGTATATATTTTTGCTCGAATATACCTTTGAAATGCTTAACTTGATAGATTACTCGCGCAACCTTAGTAGTAAACAACGAATGCCATAAAACATGTTTTATCACCTTAGTTGTTGCTAGTGTGGTATCTGTTATGTCATGATTTGAACATTTTTTGACACTTGAATTTCATATGAAATTTCAGCGCACCACTTAGGTTACCCATAAATTTCAAACACGGATTCTAAACTATAATGAGACCGTCAAGGATGTAGGAAATGGATTAAGAGCTTTGAAAACAATATATTTCTGTGAAGTAAAAATGGTCTAAAACTAAAACTTGGCCCTCATTGATTATAATTATAGGTGATAGTCTCGGTGATAGCATAACGTACTACGGTAATAGTTTGAAAATGTAGAAAATTTGCAAATTTTGATGTAAGAGTTCGAACATTCTAACGTTAAAATAAACTTTGTAATTATGTATATACATATACACTCTGTCCAAGATAAGAACGAACTGCATGGCAATCTCGGGAACGGTAAGAGATACAAAGTTGCTTAAATTGGCAAAAAGTGGCGCATTTTAGTGACCTGTTACCTGGCGTTTATTTAATTCAATTAAGTTGTTTAGTTTTCGAGATATTTAGGAAAACGTGATTTTTCAATTTTCGTTTTTATGTTTTTCTGACTTTATTTTATCGAAAAATAAATAAAAGTTTTTCGTTGGCACTTTTATAGCTCTACAAGACCGTATTTTTATATTTTTTGTTCGACGTTTCGTTTTTGAGAAACCATCATCAACTTCTTACACTATGACAGCTAGCATATCGAACCTCTGCTACCTATCATAGTGCGTTATTACCAGGCTTACTATAAAAGAATCTAAAAATAAATACATTTACTTCTTTTTGCCAAAAAGTAGTAGTGTGTGACACATCGTTGAATTCGTAACGAAAAATGCCATGAGATACAGTACCTATGTACTTTTTTCTCCGTCCATATAAAAAAAGAAGTTGATAATGGTTTCTCAAAAACGTCGAACAAAAAATATAAAAATACAGTCTTGTAGATCTATAAAAGTGCCAATGTAGAATTTTTATTTATTTTTCGATAACTTGTAAAATAAAGTTAGAAAAAAATAGAACCGAAAATTTGAAAAAACATGTTTTCCTAAATATCTCAAAAACTAAACAACTTAATTAAATTAAATAACGCCATGTAAAAGGTTACTAAAATGCGATACTTTTCGCCAATTTAAGAAACTTTGTGCTATTTACAATGCCTAATATCTGAATGTGTATAATAAAATTAATAAGCCATAAGTGTAATCATCCTTATATAAATAATGTTATTAAAAGTTACATAAAATGATTTTTAAATTATATTAATAATAATCCCAATGCTTCACGAGTTGAGAGTAGATACACCTTCGATGCCTTCCAAGCATAATTCGGATACCTTAGATATTATGCGCAAATTTATGACGTAAAGCTGTATATCATTGTACAAGTCTTACACGCGACATAGATAACAGTGAAATAGTATTATTACTATCATACTCAGCTCGTCATTAATTGGATTTTAAATAGCTGCATTATTCGTACGCTTTTTTACGATGAAAATTCAATTGTATTCATTAATTTAACGGCTGTTCCAGTGCGAAGCGGTTCTCCACGAATCGCGGCCATCAGCAATAAGAATTGTTGTAAAGCAAAGTAAATTTCGACATTATAACAGTATATACGACCTGTATAATACCGTTCGCTATCACTCTATCAACGTTATATGTTTTTGTACAATTTGGAACTGTACTGATTTTATAATAATTGGAGGTTAAGTCTCTTATCGTTAATTTTAAGAAAAGTGCATTTTGTCATAAATTTTAAGATAAATATTGCTTAACAAGTTGTGCCGCCACTAAAAGGAAATAGAGCGCGAAATAAAGGAAAATACAATAATATTTTTATATACAGTACAGCTAAAATAATAATAAAGTGGTCATAATACACAATTTATTTGAAAAATTATCACGATATGTAGTGTTTTCGGAGGTATACAGGGCCTGACACTTTTACTTTATATTAAATTAATGTTACCTTTCACCGCTGAATGAAAATCAATTGTTTCTCATACTAAATGGAGTTTCTTCTAGTTATAGACCATTTATGGATTTGTCGAATATCCGATCTTACAGTAGGTTTGAAATGCAAATTAGCTTCTAAAAATACAAGCATTTCTCACTAATTCAACTTTAAAAAGAAATAATTAGAAAATGATCTATCCTAGGTGCATCAAATGAGGTATCAATAGAAAGCGTAGTAAAAAGGCTTCCCAATCAGCAAAAAATATACAGGGTGTTCCATTTAAAAATTTCGAGGTTTCTTCGATTTTGCAAAATTATGAACACCCTGTATAAAGCGAGCAGTTGCAGAATTTATTTCACATAGTAACGACAGTCCATACTAGTAAAAAATATTCTACTCTGTTGGTTTCGAATCTTTTGTTTTTCCCTATGCAGAATAGCCTACTGAAATGTATCAATTTATCAAGTAAAATCATTGTTTACACAGAAACTATCAACTTTAGGCCTATACAACATTATATCGTTGTAACCAGCTTTCAAGCGCGGATCATTTTCTCTATTAATATACAGGGTGTTCCATTAAAAAAAATGCAACTTTAGTCTGGCATTTCCATCTGGAACACCCTGTATAAAACAAAATATTTTTAAAACGTGCACTTGGTGGTGCGGAACAATATCCGATGACTAAATATTTGACAAACTTTCAAATAAGCGTGTAATCTTCCGTCCCTGCTTCGTTGCCGGACCCTGTATATCTTGTTTTTCTTTTATATTACGTAATTCACTAAAAATGATTACAAAAATCGTTAATTTGCATATTATAAA
Organism: Holotrichia oblita; assembly: GCA_023690525.1. NCBI lineage: Eukaryota > Metazoa > Arthropoda > Insecta > Coleoptera > Scarabaeidae > Holotrichia > Holotrichia oblita. The sequence continues at coordinate 122,269,862 of CM043017.1, read as the reverse complement.
TATACTTACACCAATATTACAATAATATGTCCATAACTAAAGAATGTAGGAAGTGTATTACGCCCGATTTTTAACTTATTGATAGCGTTTATTACTATGGACTCAATACACCAATCATTGAAGACTAAAACCTATCACTTTGTATTCAAATTCTCAGTTGTGGTAAACTTTATGGCACTTTAATAAGAATTACAATGAAACGCACAAGCATCGACTTGGCGCGTCTATAAAACAGACTCGCAATAGTACAGTACTTCTTGTGCAATTAGGGTGTAAATGATTACACTGGTCAGAATAATTCTGTTTCGCGAGTACCGACAGTTATACTAATGCAGTTTTTCATCGTGTTTTCCAACATGTACTCGAAACTGTTTTTCAATTATTCTCATTTTTTGGAATATTTTAGAACACTTTTTCATCCATTTATACATTGTCAAATAAAAACTACATCATTATAAATATGATGAACCAAATGAGCTAACTTAAATGGTATCGTCGCTATTGCTGAGTAGGTTCATAAAATATTATAATTATATAAAGTTCCGTTGATTTTGTGTATTTATGGACAGAAAATTGTGAAACGCATTGAGTAATCCTAGAAGTGTGTAACTGGGATTAACGAAAAATTCCATCAAAGCCATAGACAACATTTCTGGTTTAATGTTCTTGAAACAAAAGATTCGTCAAATTAGTGATGCAAACATTAAAGAAGGAATATTTGCGGGTCCACAAATATGATCATGCATCCACGACGAAAAGTTTGAGGGACTATTAAATTCAGTGGAGAAAGCAGCGTGGCAAGCATTCGAGAATGTTAGTTGCAGTTTTTTGATATTAATTAATAATATTAATATTATTAATCTGAAGGCGGAGAATTACCCTGATATTGTTAACGATCTTATAACATCTTATAAAAATTGTAATATGCCCTTTCTGTATTCGTACTTAGATTTCAAAGTAAAATGTACATACATAAGAAGGTTTGATTTTTTGTAAAGCCTCGTTTATGTAATTTAGTAAATTGCTATGTTTCTTGAGTGTTGTCTACTCTTGTATAGACACTGGCAACGTTCTTTTTTGTGTAACAGATCATGGAGTTGAGTAAAAAGGACCTGGCCGAAGATTTAGAAAATATCTGAATTTTGAACAATTTTTAAAAACTTCCTTTTTACTATCTATTATTTGCATAATTTGACATTACAGCATCAATTAGTATCATCAGAACTGTACTAAAGTTGGTAAAAAAAAATTGCCGCTATTCACGTTCACGGCTATATAAATTATACGAAGCTCGTTATACCTACTTGTTAACAATTAATTTGTCTCATAGCACTATTTTATCACAATACACACACATAGCATCGCTTACTAACTATTAGAATATAATATTGATCACGTTTAGAATGACATTCAGTTATTTCTGGAAGCTATTCATCTTGGCACAAAAAATAAAGACGACTCGAAAGGCTATCAATAGGTCATAAAACTAGGTAACAAATATTTACAGGTAAGTATGTTAAGTATGGTTATATTGGATATTTAGAAATACGTATACATATACATACAGGGCGGAGCACCACATTCGCCCCGGTTGATATACAAAAAACTGTAACACATATTTAAAATCTATTTGTTGGAGCATGTGTAGGTCCATTAGGAGCACGTTTTAAAATTATTTTGAAATATACAGGGTGTTCCAAAAGAAAGTTACACATCAAAGTTATCAAAATTTAAATGGAACACCATGTATATTATTGCATATTCCGATGACGCAGACTAAATAAAGGCAAGTTACTGTTATATTGCCTATGCCTAGGTTTAACATTTTCTGAGATATTTATTTTGTATATATGCATTCCCACCTAACAGTGCCGTATCAGTCTCCTGCGGAGTATAAGCTGTCTTAAATTAGCATAAATTTCATAGGAAGTGTCATTGCATGATAATATATAGGGCTTCGTAATAGGTCTGCGAAGTTGGCACCACAAAGTGGTCAAAAATCGACAAAAATGCTAGAAAGGATTGACCATTTATTGACCACTATTGACCATCAGCGATTTCGATTGACCACCTTTTGTTTAGGCTACAGCCGCTATACCCATATTTTGGGGTCTAATGGCGAAAATGCTAAAATTAGCCAATATAGACATTTTGTTCATCGGATACGATTGACCATCGTTTGACCATGTTTGACCACCCTTCACATTTTCAAAATTTTCAAAAAAAAAATTTTGTCGAATTTTTTTTTTACTGCAAACTCTAAAATTTTGTTGCAGTAGGTATAGGATTGACCAACGTTTGACCATGATTGACCACCAAATAATTTTTTTGAAAACTTAAAAATATTCGAGAAAAACGAAAAAAACCAGTTCATATCTCCAATAAAATGACATCTAACCCAGATAATGTCATAACCTCTTGCGTCGCATTTTTCACAAGTTTCGAGAGGTGGTCAAACGCTGAAATTAATAGAACTTATTGTCTCGAGTCTCTAGACCACAGAAAACTGAAAATTATCGTTTGACCACCCTCCGGTTAAATTTTATCCGATTTTAAAGTTACGTATAACAGTTTCAAAGTTTTTTGCATTTTTCACAAATTTTGAGAGGTGGTCAAACGCTGAAATTAATAGAACTTATTGTCTCGTGTCTCTAGACCACAGAAAACTGATAATTATCGTTTGACCACCCTCCGGTTAAATTTTATCCGATTTTAAAGTTACGTATAACAGTTTCAAAGTTTTTTGCATTTTTCACAAATTTTGAGAGGTGGTCAAACGCTGAAATTAATAGAACTTATTGTCTCGCGCCTCTAGACCACATAAAACTGAAAATTATCGTTTGACCACCCTCCGGTTAAATTTTATCCGATTTTAAAGTTACGTATAACAGTTTCAAAGTTTTTCGCATTTTTCACAAATTTTGAGAGGTGGTCAAACGCTGAAATTAATAGAACTTATTGTCTCGTGTCTCTAGACCACAGAAAACTGATAATTATCGTTTGACCACCCTCCGGTTAAATTTTATCCGATCTTAAAGTTACGTATAACAGTTTCAAAGTTTTTCGCATTTTTCACAAATTTTGAGAGGTGGTCAAACGCTGAAAATAATAGAACTTATTGTCTCGTGCCTCTAGACCACATAAATCTGAAAATTATCGTTTGACCACCCTCCAGTAAAATTTTATCCGATTTTAAAGTTACGTATAACAGTTTCAAAGTTTTTCGCATTTTTCACCAATTTTGAGAGGTGGTCAAACGCTGAAATTAATAGAACTTATTGTCTCGTGTCTCTAGACCACAGAAAACTGATAATTATCGTTTGACCACCCTCCGGTTAAATTTTATCCGATTTTAAAGTTACGTATAACAGTTTCAAAGTTTTTTGCATTTTTCACAAATTTTGAGAGGTGGTCAAACGCTGAAATTAATAGAACTTATTGTCTCGCGCCTCTAGACCACATAAAATTGAAAATTATCGTTTGACCACCCTCCGGTTAAATTTTATCCGATTTTAAAGTTACGTATAACAGTTTCAAAGTTTTTCGCATTTTTCACAAATTTTGAGAGGTGGTCAAACGCTGAAAATAATAGAACTTATTGTCTCGTGTCTCTAGACCACAGAAAACTGAAAATTATCGTTTGACCACCCTCCGGTTAAATTTTATCCGATCTTAAAGTTACGTATAACAGTTTCAAAGTTTTTCGCATTTTTCACAAATTTTGAGAGGTGGTCAAACGCTTAAAATAATAGAACTTATTGTCTCGTGTCTCTAGACCACAGCAATCTGAAAATTATCGTTTGACCACCCTCCGGTTAAATTTTATCCGATTTTAAAGTTACGTATAACAGTTTCAAAGTTTTTCGCATTTTTCACAAATTTTGAGAGGTGGTCAAACGCTTAAAATAATAGAACTTATTGTCTCGTGTCTCTAGACCACAGCAATCTGAAAATTATCGTTTGACCACCCTCCGGTTAAATTTTATCCGATTTTAAAGTTACGTATAACAGTTTCAAAGTTTTTCGCATTTTTCACCAATTTTGAGAGGTGGTCAAACGCTGAAATTAATAGAACTTATTGTCTCGTGTCTCTAGACCACAGAAAACTGATAATTATCGTTTGACCACCCTCCGGTTAAATTTTATCCGATCTTAAAGTTACGTATAACAGTTTCAAAGTTTTTCGCATTTTTCACAAATTTTGAGAGGTGGTCAAACGCTGAAATTAATAGAACTTATTGTCTCGCGCCTCTAGACCACATAAAATTGAAAATTATCGTTTGACCACCCTCCGGTTAAATTTTATCCGATTTTAAAGTTACGTATAACAGTTTCAAAGTTTTTCGCATTTTTCACCAATTTTGAGAGGTGGTCAAACGCTGAAATTAATAGAACTTATTGTCTCGTGTCTCTAGACCACAGAAAACTGATAATTATCGTTTGACCACCCTCCGGTTAAATTTTATCCGATTTTAAAGTTACGTATAACAGTTTCAAAGTTTTTTGCATTTTTCACAAATTTTGAGAGGTGGTCAAACGCTGAAATTAATAGAACTTATTGTCTCGCGCCTCTAGACCACATAAAATTGAAAATTATCGTTTGACCACCCTCCGGTTAAATTTTATCCGATCTTAAAGTTACGTATAACAGTTTCAAAGTTTTTCGCATTTTTCACAAATTTTGAGAGGTAGTCAAACGCTGAAAATAATAGAACTTATTGTGTCGTGTCTCTAGACCACAGAAAACTGAAAGTTATCGTTTGACCACCCTCCGGTTAAATTTTATCCAGATCAGAGGCAACAGGAGTCTGGGAAATACATAACGATATGTGTAAGAAATTATCAAAAGTTCAGAAAATAAAAAAAGGAAATAAAGCCTAGTTGTATAAGACCTATATACGAAATTATATTATATATATTATTATTATTATAAATTGTTAAACATTTGCCACCAAAATTTTATTTATGCAGAATTTTGAGCTATGGGAGTCGAAAATTTGTTACAAGATACAGTCAAACATCTTTATTGACTGTATCTTGTAACAAATGTTCTTCTGATCTGGATAATATTTAACCGAAGGGTAGTCAAACGATAATTTTCAGGTTTATGTGGTCTAGAGACAATACGTTCTATTCATTTCAGCGTTTGACCACCTCTCAAAATTTGTGAAAAATTCGAAAAACTTTGAAACTGTTATACGTAACTTTAAGATCGGATAAAATTTAACCGGAGGGTGGTCAAACGATAATTTTCAGTTTTCTGTGGTCTAGAGACACGAGACAATAAGTTCTATTAATTTCAGCGTTTGACCACCTCTCAAAATTTGTGAAAAATGCGAAAAACTTTGAAACTGTTATACGTAACTTTAAGATCGCATAAAATTTAACCGGAGGGTGGTCAAACGACAATTTTCAGTTTTCTGTGGTCTAGAGACACGAGACAATAAGTTCTATTATTTTCAGCGTTTGACCACCTCTCAAAATTTGTGAAAAATGCGAAAAACTTTGAAACTGTTATACGTAACTTTAAGATCGGATAAAATTTAACCGGAGGGTGGTCAAACGATAATTTTCAGTTTTCTGTGGTCTAGAGACACGAGACAATAAGTTCTATTAATTTCAGTGTTTGACCACCTCTCAAAATTTGTGAAAAATGCAAAAACTTTGAAACTGTTATACGTAACTTTAAGATCGGATAAAATTTAACCGGAGGGTGGTCAAACGATAATTTTCAGTTTTCTGTGGTCTAGAGACACGAGACAATAAGTTCTATTAATTTCAGCGTTTGACCACCTCTCAAAATTTGTGAAAAATGCGAAAAACTTTGAAACTGTTATACGTAACTTTAAGATCGGATAAAATTTAACCGGAGGGTGGTCAAACGATAATTTTCAGTTTTATGTGATCTAGAGGCACAAGACATTAAGTTCTATTAATTTCAGCGATTGACCACCTCTCAAAATTTGTGAAAAATGCGAAAAACTTTGAAACTGTTATACGTAACTTTAAAATCGGATAAAATTTTACTGGAGGGTGGTCAAACGATAATTTTCAGTTTTATGTGATCTAGAGGCACAAGACATTAAGTTCTATTAATTTCAGCGATTGACCACCTCTCAAAATTTGTGAAAAATGCGAAAAACTTTGAAACTGTTATACGTAACTTTAAGATCGGATAAAATTTAACCGGAGGGTGGTCAAACGATAATTTTCAGTTTTCTGTGGTCTAGAGACACGAGACAATAAGTTCTATTAATTTCAGCGTTTGACCACCTCTCAAAATTTGTGAAAAATGCGAAAAACTTTGAAACTGTTATACGTAACTTTAAGATCGGATAAAATTTAATCAGAGGGTGGTCAAACGATAATTTTCAGTTTTATGTGGTCTATAGGCACGAGACATTAAGTTCTATTATTTTCAGCGTTTGACCACCTCTCAAAATTTGTTAAAAATGCGAAAAACCTTTGAAACGGTTATACGTAACTTTAAGATCGCATAAAATTTAACCGGAGGGTGGTCAAACGATAATTTTCAGTTTTCTGTGGTCTAGAGACACGAGACAATAAGTTCTATTAATTTCAGCGTTTGACCACCTCTCAAAATTTGTGAAAAATGCGAAAAACTTTGAAACTGTTATACGTAACTTTAAGATCGGATAAAATTTAACCGGAGGGTGGTCAAACGATAATTTTCAGTTTTCTGTGGTCTAGAGACTCGAGACAATAATTTCTATTAATTTCAGCGTTTGACCACCTCTCAAAATTGGTGAAAAATGCGAAAAACTTTGAAACTGTTATACGTAACTTTAAGATCGGATAAAATTTAATCAGAGGGCGGTCAAACGATAATTTTCAGTTTTATGTGGTCTAGAGGCACGAGACATTAAGTTCTATTATTTTCAGCGTTTGACAACCTCTCAAAATTTGTTAAAAATGCGAAAAACCTTTGAAACGGTTATACGTAACTTTAAGATCGGATAAAATTTAACCGGAGGGTGGTCAAACGATAATTTTCAGTTTTCTGTGGTCTAAAGACACGAGACAATACGTTCTATAAATTTCGGCGTTTGACCACCTCTCGAAACTTGTGAAAAATGCGGCGCAAGAGGTTATGACATTATCTGGGTTAGATGTCATTTCATTGGAGATATGAATTTGTTTTTTTCGTTTTTCTCAAATATTTTAAGTTTTCAAAAAAATTATTTGGTGGACAATCATGGTCAAACGTTGGTCAATCCTATACTGCAACAAAATTTCATAGTTTGCAGTAAAAAAAAAAATTCGAAAAAAAATTTTTTTTGAAAATTTTGAAAATGTGAAGGGTGGTCAAACATGGTCACACGATGGTCAATCGTATCCGATGAACAAAATGTCTATATTGGCTAATTTTAGCATTTTCACCATTAGACCCCAAAATATGGGTATAGCGGCTGTAGCCTAAACAAAAGGTGGTCAATCGAAATCGCTGATGGTCAATAGTGGTCAATAAATGGTCAATCCTTTCTAGCATTTTTGCCGATTTTTGACCACTTTGTGGTGCCAACTTCACGGACCTCTTCGTAATTCATTTCCAGAGTTTATATTACATCATTACAACAATATTATCTATTTTCGATTATTATACAGAATTACACTGTGATTGGTAATTTTGCATACTGCTTAAATTGGTTAGACAATGTAACTTTTAAATTTAGAAAAACTTGTTGGTATTTTCTATTGAATATACTTATACATATTTTTAGAGAATTGTATGAAATTTTATTACATAACGAATATATTTTTAAAGTGAGTTATACTTTATAGTGTGTCATTATTTTTGTGTCTGAATATATATGTATATTATCCGCAGGATATGGTATTTCTAACATATAATTATAGCTTATTGTAGAAGAAAAAATAATAAATAGTTAATGTCTTCCTACCGAAAATATTTATAGCAATATTAGCAATTTATAGAATATCCAATCATCTATCGATCAAGAAATATTCAATCAGTTTTAAAGTATTATTTTATATAAATTGTTGAAATACACCCCATATAAGAAGAATTAGTTTGATAATATAATTTTTTTAATATAAAAATAGTATAATATTCTTGGTAAGTGCTGTATATACATACATACATTTCCTAATATATCTGAACATGTTGTCTGTGGTCTATTAATTGGCTAAACGACTTTATAACAGAAATTAAAACAAACTTTAATACCAAACGAGTATAATCGTTTGTAATTTTTCGAGATTGCAACACTTCAAATTTCATTTTACGCCTATTGTAATTGCTTAGTTTAAAGTAGCATTATGTTGATTAAAACTAATGCTGGTGCTATTTCTTCAGCGTTACCAATACACACAATTTGTATTAATTATTTTTAGCAAGCAGTAAAATTCCACAAAATTTTTAAAATGCTAACACTGATGATTTAGCATTACTATTGAAGTAGATGTTGATTGGCTTCTGTACTCAAGTCGCAAGGTTTCTGGCAATTACAATACTGATTTCAGACTAATGTAATTGATTATATAATACAACTTAATAACTTAGGTCCGCGAAGTTGGCACCACAAAGTGGTCAATGTGATATGTAATTTCGAGATCCGATAAAAGTTAACCGGTAGGTGGTCAAACGGTGATTTTCAATTTTTTATGAGCTGGAGACGTGTGACAATAAGTTGTATCATTTTGAGCGTTTGACCACCTCTCAAAGCTTGCGAAAAGTGCGACGAACTTTGAAAACTCTGTTGTATGAGGCTTTGAGTTTGGATAAAAGTTAACCGGTGGGTGGTCAAACGTTGATTTGCGATTTGTTATGATTAAGTAGCCTGGAGCAAGAGATTGTGACATTTTCTGGGTTTGATGTAATTTCATTGGAGATATGAACTTATTTTTTAATTTTTTTTCGACTATTGTTAAGATTTCAAAACAATTATTTGGTGGTCAATCATGGTCAAACGTTGGCCAATCCTATCCTGCAACAAAATTTTAGCGATTGTAGTAAGAAAAAATGTCAACGATGGTCAATAGTATCCGATGAAAAACATTTTTATATTGGCTAATTTTAGCATATTCGCCATTAGGCCCCAAAATATGGGTATAGTGGCTGTGGCCTAAACAAAATGTGGTCAATCGAAATCGCCGATGGTCAATAGTGGTCAATAAATGGTCAATCCTTTCTAGCATTTTTGTCGATTTTTGACCACTTGGTGGTGCCAACTTCGCGGCCTTAAATAATTTGACCATATTATACCAGAATAAGACCGAAGCAAATAGTTATTAAGTTATTTAAAGTAAGAAAGGTTTAGTTGGAAGTGTAGTAATAGATGTCAATGGATTGATGCACAATTTTTAAGAAGATTCAGACAATTTTTAGTAAATTGTCGCTTAAGGAAATATAGGTATATTCAACAAAGAACTATGTGTTTAAGCTGATATTAACAAAAAGTAGTTCATTGAAAGTAAAAAGTTCACTAATACAAACAAGAAACGCAGAAAACAATGACATAGAAGCATAAATATTAAGTGATAGAGGCAAGCAAGTTCCATGTTAAAGTTACTGCTAGATATTTATGCATATGCAGCTACTAAGTCATGCTCATACTTATATTGATAAATTTGGTAAAACAGCAGTAATAATTCATAAACCTGGCGGTGTGGAACCTAAAAACGAACCGCAGATTACATCAACGTCGAATGGACAACTCATCTAAAAAATTAACTGACGCAGGTAGATTTTAGTGCGAGTACATAATACAGTCAATAGTTTTTACATAACATAAATAATGACAACATCGTGACAATGTCGTCGACAATTCGTACAAATTCATAGAAACTTGATTACATCCACAGGCTAGCAGTTCCAAGGAGATGAATTATTTTTAACCAAAACCGTAACTGCTGAAATATACCAAAATAAATTATTAGACTTTTACTGATGAATTTTCCTGCAAGATCTTCGGAGCTGACAATTTTAAGTTATTTTATTGTTTCCTTATTTAAAGAATACCAATTTTAAGACCAGACATCACACAATCGCAGAGGTTCGTAATGCTTTTAGAGATTTCTATGCTGACATAACATTAGAACTCCTGGTACATATATGGTTTGGGACATTTTCAGTATCACCTTTTTATTTTTAAAATTTAACTAATAAAATAAATATTTTTCTAAACTTTAATTTTTATTTGCTGCACACATTTTGGTGATATACAAACTGTCTAGCTCTAATCAGGAAAGATTTTGTTTTAAATGGTTGTGATGAAATGATTTGAGAAGTTTGAAATTAAAAACATAGACGACAAAGTGTTCTTAAGGAACAACGCTTCCTGACTGTGGTTTTTTGGTGTATTATACAAAATTTTAGGCTCGACTAAAGGTCTGTCTTCTATTTTTTTTCAATAATAATGAATGGTGAAGTAGGTTTCAAACGAAAACATTTTAACCAAACACTTTGTTTTATTATAAACTTCTTTTGATAGGTTCAAAAAGAAAAAAATACTATAATTATGAACATGTAAACATAAAAAATGCATCAGTCCTGAATTAAAATGTATTTAAAAGTATGAAAAGTGTAAGGAATTTGTGAAACCTTATCATTAGCGTCTATCATATGGTGTCATACGAAATTACTAATAATAATGATTATTGAATTTTGCTAAAGAATATTACAAACAAAAAGGAAAAACATGGAGATCATATATTTAACATTTAATCGTTTAATGTTATCATCTAGTATGAGCATACTGACTGGGTCAGACTGTAGTTCCACATCAACCTATATTGAAAAAATAAAAATAAATAAATAAATAAAATAGCGCTACTGAGGTCGTTTAATTGGCGATAAATCGTAAAATTTGGCAAGTATCGATAATCACTCTATTTATTATTGCGTAGCGAACTTTACAATTGTTATTATTACCTATTGCATTCTCGTGGTATCGTGGGTATGTATCAGATATATTTAGGATAGAAATGTTATTTATAAATTTTAGAATTTAATTAAATACTATTTATAATAAAGGCATTGCAAAATCAATATTTGTGTATACTCATAAAACTGTTTGTAACTATAGAATTATTAAAATTCTGCGTAGTACATATGTATAATATCTATTGTGTGAAGAGGTTATGATACAGGAACACTGCAGTAAGGGAGACAGGCTGTATAAGGAGGACGCAGGTTGAAAGCTGTGCCAACGGAAAAAGAAAAGCGCTTTCGAACGATAAAGAACCTTACAGCAAAGGTGCAAAGGAGAGGGATGCAGGCCAGTGTTGCTGGCGTACATATAGCGGTTAGGAACCGGGTGTTTTGAGTTGTGGAGTAGAAGGGATACTTTATAACCTGACTGACGGTTCAAATATAAACGGGAATATTCACCTAACATAGAAGCATCCCTGGAACTCCAGAATTGGTGCTGAGAGCGTTGAATTAAAAAACTTTCAGAGATGAAAAATATATGTATAAAAACAGGTACACTATATCCGTTGCGTTGGTGGATGGAAGGCTGCCGATATATTATTCAAAACTTCGGAACTTCCTCTGTTTGTTTTTGTGTTCGTAATCACAGATATGTACACCGACTTTAAAAATTAGGTCTTTTACACAGAATAAACTAAAATTAAATATATATAAAGTTTTGTTTGTAAATATACACTATTTTTATATTTAAATTACTACGCGCTATAAATAATATTTATTTAAATAATCAGATATACCACAACACTTAGTACGTAATAAAAATAATAAATATTGTACCATTCGCGATTATTTATTAAAGAGCTCTTGCCGTAACTGTTCGATATGTACACTAATTTTTGTTTCAATTTTATACAACACGAATTCGTATATGTACAAAAGTCCACGGAACTTCTAAAGGGAATATGTTACGGACGCTCTTTCGAACAGTTCATTGTACTGGGTGCCCTACCTACAACTACACACAGAAGCGAATAGAGTTTGTGTGTATACTCTCGCATTGTACAACGAGAATGAGCAAACTTGCAGTGGAAGCATGCGCACAACACCGATCTTGACGTATACATACGAAAGAGTGAAGAATTTTGCGTTAGAGATGAGCGCGGTTCACAACTTTTACCTACAGCACCAATTCGTATACCTTTCGCCAAGATATTTTAAAATATGAGGTGTGTATAAATTGGTGCAAAAATTACACGTGGCGATGTTCCTGGTTCAGTTTTGAATCATATGATCGGATACCTAACTTGGTATGCTGTAAGTTTTACATTACGACGCGTTAATTTAAATGAATACGTATAAAATAAATCTGTAAGCTGTAAGAGAGACATGTAAAATGTCGTAAAACTTACCTTTTCATCAGTTGGCGCTGTACGCATTTGTTTATCATAAAGAAAACATCTTTTGTAACCATTTTCTACTTATAATAAGCTAAGTTGTGTGCAACATGAAAGTTAATTTTTCTCGAAAACGGTCAACTTTAGAGCTCATGACCAACAGTACCTTTTTTGTGTAGAAAACATTGGCGGTTCAAACGGGCGTCTCAAAATCGTACTTTTTCCAGTGGCGTAGAAGTTGGGGAGAAAAACAACCAGTACTCCTTCAATATCCTCACCAATTATGACTTAAATTTTTTTCTCGCACACAACTTAGCTTATTATAAGTAGAAAATGGTTACAAAAGCTGTTTTTTTTTTTTACGATAAACGGTTCCGGAGATATTTCCAAAAAACGAATTTTTTTTAATTAAATTTTAACACCCTGTATCTCGAAAATGGTGCATTTTAGAGGGTAAGTTGATGGGAACTTTTTTTCAAATTTTTGGGACAAGCTATCACATCATGAAGTCCTGCGCATATATTATGAAACACCCTGTATAATCGCTCATACAAGTTTGGCAAAAATAATGGATCCAGCATTAAATTGGTTGGATCTCAATTTGCGTAGATATTTCAAAAGCCTAAACCATCAAGTAGTAGTACTTTGCACATTGTTAACAAATTCAAAACTACTAGCAATGTTAATATACACCGAAAATGTAAGTCCGGAAGAAACAAAAGCGTTCGAGTGAAACGAAAATCACGAATTGCCTTAAGACTGGATATAAAAAGCAAGAGAAAATTTAACAGTACCATAAACTGAACCGAAATGATGAAACACAACATTTAGTTTTCTGTACTCAGATCCTGGTTTACATTTATGAAGATGATGAGTTCTTAGATGACTCCCATGTTTCACTTTTTGGCCATAACAGGTAGAGTTTTCGAAACATTGAGTTTAGTCCTCTTGCAGAATTAATTGAAACATCACTTCATGAACATGTGGTGTGTAGTTTCTGGAGATGGAATTATCGTTTCTTATTTTATAACTGATCATGAAGGGTAAAGTTCCACTGTCAACAATGAAAGATATCAGCAGAAAGTTCTTCTGTAGATTCAGAAATATGTTGCATCAATAATGGTTTCAGCAAGACGGTGCGACGAGTCACAGCTTGTCAATCGTTGGCAATCATTAGAGATCAGTTGGTAATCATTTACCCAAAAACAGACTCTAATTATTCTTCACATAGCCCAGATCTTACTCACACAGATGCGTACATCTACGACATGATGAAAACAGTAATTTTTCCAAACGATACAGCTACTACAATTTCGCAATTGAGAATGGCAATTATTTGTTTCTTCCCAATTTTGCAACAACTTACATTTGAAAGCATGGTACGAAATCTCTAACACCGCCTTGAATTGTACGTCAACAGAATGATGGGCATATATCATTATTCGCGATTATAATAGATATTAACTTCGTCACTTTTGTTAAATTAAGTGAGTAATAATAAGTATTTTTTAATTCAGTACTGTATATTCCTGCTCATACTGTATATCTAACCATGGTTAGTTGTAATTACTCTCGCTTATTGTTTTGGTTTACTATTATTTATACGTCAAGTACCGAAATATACTTATTATTTACAAATTTCAGATGTGACAGATTGTGACGATAAGACTTGCACAAGACACAGATTTCTACAATCATTTAAGTTTATAGATCGTTTTAAAACATGGATAAAAGCATGCAATAATGTAGAACTAAAGTCATTGAATTCTGAACTTATTTATATGGCTTACTGTGTCTGTTATATATATTTTGCGCCAGAAGATCTATCAGTAAAAGAAGTAAAAGAATTTATTTACTTATAAGAGGCAACTTCGTCCCTAAAAATCTAGTGCACCATACATACGTTGCAGCTCCTTAAGAACAGTTCACATGCACTCCACTAAGGTGACTTTATTTCATATATTATTACAATGCAATAACTTATTACTCCACCCGCAGGAAATGGTAAATGCCATCCTTCTTTCGGTTTTTACAATTGAGTATTTGTCATTTCGTAAAGTATGCGTCGTAGAACGTTTTTTGCATAATTTTCAGAATTGTTGGAATAATATTTCAAAAGATAGAAACTAAAATGATAAATTCCATCAAAATATCTGTCAATTACTTACAACTTAAGTCTTCTGTAATGCTGTCAGTGTTTGAATCCATTCAAATATCGTGTCGCAGAGTATACAGTTAAATAGAGGAACTGGTATAAATACGTGTCTACGTTTTGAATCGACGCTGCATTATGTGATTTTTCTTATCTATGGTCGCAAGCTGAGCGCGTTTGAACTTGTATTGTTTTATTATTTTTCTATTGATGCAGTGAATTGGCAAAATTATATGCTACACTAATTACTTGGAACTAATACATGTTTGTAGCTTATACATCATTTATTCAACGAGTGGACCTGTTGCAGTTCCTCAAATGAAACAGATTGCTGCAGGCTGCAGGACATCGCAGAATATACGAATGTAGAATGTTTTGTGAAATCAACCCTTATTTTATACTTTTTTATATTACTTTCTTTTCTTTTTACGTACCGTTTGAAATATTTAGATTCTAAATGTCTTTATCACTGTTAACAGCATTACGATCTCTATAGTCACGAAACTTAAAATAATAATTATGTCAAAAATAATCCAGCTGTCACATTAACACTTGTAAATCATCATTCTTACTGAAAACTTCTATCCCAAGCCAATTTTACGCACCAATCTCTATTCCTTTCACACACTTTCAAAAATAAATGTAGTTTTTAATAATGTGTAATTTCAATACATGTTCAATATGCAATTTTTTAAATTTATGTCTCATTAAGGGTGACTCACCCTTAAAATTTTATAGAATTTTATTCTTGTATGTTGGAAAACTTGAAAAATAATAATTAAAAGGTTAACTTTAAAACTTGACTTCTACAGGGGTTTCCAATTTTTTTTTTTTTTTTATGTGTGGTGGGTGCTTAGTTGCAGTGACTCCGTAAGCTGTATCATTTGTCTGGCTATCACTGCAACTCTTGCGGTGTAGTTTAGTGTGTGTAAGTTGTGTTTAAATGGCTTTGTGACAGCATCATATCGCCTTTTATGATGCCGCGCTGTTAATCACTTTGCTCCCAACAGCGAATGGCAAGTCGATCCGGGACTAAACTCTCTGAAAAAATGTCACCAGTCCCTCCAGAGAATTGAACCCCGGCACCTATCGTCCTCTCACAACAATAGTCAGCCGCCTAACCACTGCGGCCATCGACCCGTAAATAAATTAAAATAAAAACGATATTATTTTAAAATGAAACAAAATAGAAATGATTTCAGATATAGCCACACTTTTTATACCTATTATCTTTTATAGTATCTATAAAATCGATAACGTTTATGTTTTGTACAGCACTTCGTTTAAATGTCCACCTCGGCTTCGTGTATACGAGTGAATTCGACGAATCGAATTTTCAACGACTTTGTGGAATAAATCGGGCGTAATCTCACGAATGCAGCGTTCAATGTTCAATCTCAAAGCATCAAGTGTTTCTGGCCTGTTTGCATAAACCTTAGATTTTAAGTAACCCCCCAAAAAGTAATCTAAAGGAGACAAATCACAGCTTCTTGGAGGCCAGGGCACAGCTGAATTCCTTGAAATTATCCTTTCTCCAAACTTGTATTGCAGTATGGCGATAGTTTCATGAGCAGTGTGACATGTAGCGGCGTCTTACTGGAACCACATATCTTCTAAATCGAGCGCATCCAAATTTGGCCCTAGAAAAATTGTCAACATCTGTCGGTATCGTTCACCATTCACTGTAACTGAATTTCCAACCTCATTTTGGAAAAAACATGATCCAACGATACCACCATACCGTGAACCATAAACCATACAGATACCTTCAGGGTATGTAAAAGCTTCTCGTGAATCTGTTGTGGATGGTTTTGACTCCAAAAACGGCAATTATGCTTATTTACGTAACCACTTAACCAAAAATGAGTTTCATCTGAAAAGATAATTTTTTCCGCAAAATTGCGATCCCTTTGAAGTCATTCTAAACTCCAAGCAGCAAATTCCCGGTGCCGACAATGGTCCAGTGGCCTAAATTCTTGGATCAAAACAATCTTATACGGGTGTAAATTTAAATCTTTTTGCAAAATTCGCCAAGTCCTAACTCTTGAGCACGATGGGCAATTGATAAATTTGGATCTTCTACATCACTAGCTCTTACAGCAGCAATAATCTCAACAGTTCTGGCATTTCGGTGTCTTACTGGTGTTTTTACATTGTGAAGAGTAAAATTACTTTCAAATTTCTTAACGATGCGACGAACGACAATTTTCGTAAAATCTTTGGATAATAATCAAACGTGCTTGAAGCGAGTATTTAGCCGTAATAAATTGTTAGAGTTTAGTGAAGATAAATGACAACTAGTGATAGGTGTAACTTTATTACCATGTTTACTATTCATTACAAAATCATATAATTCTTATTGGAAATCCCTTTAGTTCAACGTAGGTCCAAAAAATTCTTGGACTTTTGGGACACATTAAATTAATTTTAAGAATGTGGTTTGCAGAAATTGTTAAAATGCCTATCCGTCAAGATAGATTACCAGTACTAATTTGCGATTATTTTTTAATTATGACTAAAATAAATGTATTGTTCCCTGATTCCAATTCGATGCTCTATCTAGAATGTTACTGAAACAGTTATCTATCTTTCTATCCTCTTTTTCAGTCTTTGAATTTTGTTCGCTCTGTTTAGCCACGCTATAAGAAAGTGTCTCCGATATTCTTCTACACTACTTCTGCAGTTACTTTGATAGAAACCTAACATTAACGTATATCTATATTTTTTTGATAATAATTTTGCTAATTTACTTCTTCAGTGGAGGAAATTGACATAAAATACCTAAAGAAACGACTTTATAATCATCAATGCACTTTGTTACATACGAGTATAACATCATCGCTGAAATTTCTTTGTCTAAGCACTCTAAAGATAGACGACATAATTTTGTCACTACGATGTCACTATATGAAACAAAAACTAAAATTAAAAGCGCCAGTAGAAGAGCGTTAAAAAGAATTCTTCAGAAAAAATCAGTTCGTTAAATGAGCTAAATAATAAATAGGTGATTTGTGGAGTAATATTATTAGAAAGAGATTTATCGGCGACAAGAAGGTCTTTAAAGTTGGATTGACTACCTACAAGTGCCTAAACAACGATTGAACTGGATGAGATGAGGTCGAATATGAAGTGTGTGTTGAAGATAGTAGAACTCAAGTTATTCACAAAAAATTACATCGGGCGTCCTATCTATATGTCTCAAAAGAAAACCAATTTCCAGTCCAATTTCCCATATCAGTTAATATGACCTTTATTTCATTAAACTAGCTGATACAAATATTTAGATACTTTAGATGTACTTTACTTTGTACCTAAAATACTTATCATCAAGCTAAGATTTGGTGATGTATGTCACAGGCAAACATATGCCATAGGCATCAAGAAATGGGAAAGGTGTTGAGAAAACATCCTGTTGGAACAATCCGTGAAATGAAGGTAAATAAAGGTAAGGAAACGTGGGATTTGGTTACACCAAAATTCTGATGAGACTTAGTAAATAGTATGCTTCCATAGAATTTTGGGTGTTACAAATCATAAAGACGATGTTGATCAATGATAAAGATTAAAATAGTTTGTTATTAACGTTTGTTTAAATTTTATAGATGCAGAAGGTGTTATATAAACATTTTCATCCTTTTAATTTACTCAATAAAATTTTATATACCTAGTCTTTCTAAGTTCAAAACACTGTTTTCTCGTACACCACATTTCATTTCAAAAGTTATCCAGAATGAGGTTGTTAATTTAGTGATAGATTAAGATATGTGTAAATACATTTAGAAGTGTAAGTTAAAAAACAATTAAAGGTCTTGTTAAGTGTAGATTATTGATTATTCACCTTAAATTTTAAAATTTGATTATCCTTTATTATGACATCGATTTGTGATGTTTAACAATTACATAAATAATAACTTTACCTGTTAAACAAAGGCATTATCTTTCACTTAAAACACTCCTACACTTGTATGACAAGTTTCACGGTTTTGAAAATAATAATTCAAGTTCATTCACATCGATAACGTTTCTCTGAGTATCTTTTAGAGTATGTATTTTATACAGAGTGATTGATTGAGTCTAACCATTAGGAAGATTGGGCCTTTTAATAACGATCAATTTCTGTAAAGCTGCGTTTGAGTATAGACGGATAACATATTCACTGAAATATTTTCAAGATGGCAGCACTTCGAGGAATACAGGAAATTAACATCAACTTTGTTGTTTCAAATGGGGTCACATAGATAATTTTTTTTATAATTTTAATTCAGAGAAAATTCTGCAATTGAGGTTATGGATAGTAGAAATCTTGATGTTTTTGCTGCAGTTGTTAGAATTGGTGTATTATCTACAGCTTATACAAAATTGAATGGTACTTCAGACCTCCAAAATTCGATTTTCAAATGTATGACCTAATTTTTTTCCATATTCCAGACCAGGATTAAACTTTATATCGAACTTTATTGTCATTTCCTATATTTATTTGTACAAATTTTCGAGTTATTAGCATTTTTCAGATATCCTCAGTTGACTGAAGTAACTAAACAGAAATTTAAATAAACAAGATAACACGATAGAAATATTTTGATTGAAGAATTATTTTCACTCCAGACAATTTGTATAAAAATTGCGTTGATTAAAAACTAACGTGTCAGTATTTCTGAATTTAATCTTTTTTTCAACATTTTTGTCTTCATTGTTGGTAAGTTCTTAGCTTTAATTAGATGTAATGATTTTGACCAATTAATTTGCTGTACAGTATTCTTTTTTTTTTTTCTAATTCAGTTGAAATGTTAAACATGGACTTGGAAGGAGACATCAACTTGCCAGCTACCCCAAGAAACGGCTTTATAAATGGTATATAATTATATCGAATTGGTAGGTATTTTTCAGGTCTGCGATGTTTGCTCCATAATTTTGAAAGTTCTGATTTTTATGTAAATGCTGATGTGCTAACTTTATTCCATCCTTACAATTTGCTCTCCTCATTTATCTTTCGACTTTCGAAGCTGCAAATCAAGTAACAATTTTTGGTAAAAAATACAAATTTATATACGCTGGCGTAAAACTAACACTGCAAATATATGCGTTGATGGTTTCGCTTCAAGTTTCGATAACTTAGGTTGAACCTATATCTTGGCAACTTGACTTGGAAATTAAAATTTACGCTAAAAATTGTAGTGCCTACTTCTTTTCGAGTATTGCCACGATGAAGTTGAAGTATATTCAAATCTATTTTAGTAGTTGTTATTTTAATATCATTTTATTGTTTATCATTGGTATAATTGATATTATAAAATAAGGTATAATAGATCTAATAACACTCTCGATTGTCGCATGTTTACTGGAGAACTTATAGCTACTGGTTTCGTTTGCATAATAGCGTATCCAATATAAATAATTGTCGTTATAAAGTGATGTAACTGTAACATGATTTATATATGCTGTGTCATGCCTGCATTTGCAAACATAAACGAGTTCAAAATAGGCAATGATAAATAATACCTCTCTATATTGGTATTGTACTGTAATTTGATAACAATTTGTTAAAATCTGTTAATATAGTAAATGCCGTAAAAGATTTATTGTTTTACATTATTTTGATATAATAATTAAAGATAGTAGATTTTTTTCTCTAAACGTTACAATGAAGATAATTATGTCTACTGTGTATTTTAATATCCAGTCGAAGTCTGTATCCACAGTACACGATTTAACAGCTTTGTTAAACTTATCAGTACATACATGTTATACTACATATATCTACATACAGGGTGCCCGGATTTCGTAGGGACAACATGGGTAACTTTTTTACTTGAAGACATACAGACACGGTTAAATTAGCAAAAAGGTGTAGATTCAAAAGCTAAGAAACCGACCGGTATATAAGGCTTAACAGAGCTGTTAAGCGCGTACTGTGGATACAGACTTCGACTGAATATGCCTAAAGCCATCTTTAATATAAAGGGAGATTCAAAATTATTTTCGGAAGAAAAATCTGTTTTCCGCAAACATTTATCTATACTTATTATCATTTTAATGAGTGAAGTTATCCACATACAAATTTCAAACATTTAATCAGTTTTCGTGAGATTTGTTAACATTGGTGTTCCATACAAAGTTTCTATAGTATAGGAATTATTACTAATATTATTATTAACATAAGTCATCATTTTTCTTAGCCGAACGTTATCAACAGATGTTAGAGTTGCTTGTTGGAGCATTATAAGAAAATAAGCTTGAAGCAGGTTATTTTCAACATAATAATGGTCCAGCTCATACTACTTGACAAACCTGCCAATATCTTCAACAGTTTTTTGCCGATAGAGTTGTTGGAGCAAAATGATGGCCTCCAAGATCGCCTTCTCTAACCCCATTGGATTATTTAATATTTGGCTATCTTAAAAATAGGATCTATAGGAACCGTATGCATACCATACCATTCCTTGTGCTCCGCCACTGACTTAGTTCAAACCTTCATAATTACCACGCGGGTACACACATATAATAGTAGTATTTACTTGATTCAAGAAAGTACATTTTCTTGAACATATTAACTGCATGGAAGTAAGTATTTATTTAACATACTAGTAGTATTAAGGAAGTAAGTATTTATTTAACATTAGAACATATATTAAATAGAAATATTTACGTTGATTTGTCTGCAGTAAACGATAATCTTGAAATTACATTATAATCAAGTAAATATTTTCTAAAATCAAGTAATAAATTTTCTTAAATACTATAAGCGCTTATAGCGCATGCGCATATAACCAGACATTTGCGTGTTCTAGATTGTTCTAAACAGTGGTTTCGGTTTTAGTATCAATATATTAATGTTTTATTCAAAGAAACCTCATATTTGCGCTAAATGTATATTTACTTGGGCGCAAATACCCCTGTTTAGAACAATCTAATAGAATACGCAAATGTTTGGTTATATGCGCAGGGGTTGTCATTATACGAACCTGTCAGAAGTGCCAATGTTATTACTTCAATTTATAGCGGATAATTAAAAAAAATACGATGTATTTTTACTGATCAAAAGTTTGAAAAGCGTAAAACTAACATTTAATAACACAAATTTTATGTGTGCTTTCATTTGAACTATGTAATTTTTTCTAAGTGCAATTGTGTATTGCATGATATGGAAACTTCTTAAAAATTTGGACAATTGAAAATTATTAGGAAGCAATCTCAACTTTTTATTTATCATACTATCTATGCGAAAAGCACACCATCATACATGTACTCACAGGAAACGATAACATTGTACTTATTACTGCAGTAACTTTCACGGTGACTTTAGGACAGTATCTGTCACAATAGTAAAAAGCACGATATCTGTTAGTTTGCAAGATCGTCTGATTTGACTTCTTCTGATATGTTTTGTGGGATACTGTTAAAAATAAAATCTGTGGTCCTACATATGTTAAAGAATTGCAAGAAGCAATACTTGAGGCATCTAACACCATTAATCCCAATATTATCCACAAAGTAATAAATAGTATTCAGAGACGGTGTCAACTTTGCGTTGTAAACGATGGTGATTTATTTCAGCAATTTAATGTTGTTGTTCATTATTTAGTAGTACAGTTGTATTTTTGTTTTATTAAGTATTTAAATTATCATGCGAATAAGTTCAAACCGAGTTACCACATCACCTAACAATTGGTTAAGAAGAATGTTTTCTTAAAAGGGCAACAAAAATTGCATAGTTCAAATGAAAAATTTTGAGGTGAGATTAGACTACTAATAATAAGCACACATCAAAATTATCCGTTATAAATTGAAGTAATAACATTGACACTTCTAACAGATTCGTATAATGACAACCGTGTTATTTTCACAGATAACGCGTTAAACAAAAAGTTGTGATGCTTGCCCGTAATCAGAATAAGCTTAATTTTCCAAATTTTGACAAAATTTCCATATCAAAATCTCTATTTAAAAGAGCCACAAAAATTGGACGGTTCCAATTTAAAATTTTGAGGTTAGGTGAGATTAGTACAAATTTGCGAAAAAGAAATTTGTTTTGTTAAGCGTCAATAAAAGTATTTAGATTACAATTTCAATTGCTTCAAACCGCGTCTTAATATCTCAAGTAACAAAAAAGTTACGGCAAATAAAAGAAATTGGAAGATTTCAGTTTCTCTTCAGTATTAAACAAATGAAGCATGACAAGTAAAATTTCAAAATGGACTCTTAATGAGCTCTTGAATCTACACCTTTTTGATAATTTAAATGTCTTTCTATGTCTTCGAATATAAAAGTTACCATGTTGTCCCTACGAAATCCGGGCACCCTGTATATGTACATATACGTATATTCATATTTTGATTTGGCTCGGCATGGTAGAAAATTCAGTTTTTAAAATTCTCTGATATAGACTAGTATGTAATCTTAGAAAGTTTGACGATACCTCGGAAAGCCGTAACGGTTAAGTGGGAAACTGGGAAAACTGTTGCAAATTACGTTTAATTAATTTTGTTCAAAAACTCTTACTTTCTGTTATACTGTCTGCTCTCCTTACAGGTTTCTTATACCTACTTCATCCATGTATTCTATATATAAAGTTGGAAATAAATTTACTGTGAGTAGGAAAATGTATAAATTTCATGCATATCATGCTACATATGTCGGTCATGCTTGTCGACTGAGCGGAATACAGTTTCGGCAAAGCTTTCTTTTACGGGTTTATTTACGGGATTTATTTAGGATTAATTTGCTTATATTTTACATACACTCTGTTTTCTAGATATAATCTAAAATATTTAAAAAGATGACAGTTGATGAAAACAGTTGTTTATGAGAAGAATTTAACATAATATATTCATGAAACTTAATTTTAATTAACTATATACATGATTGGTAACGTTGAAAAGCGAGATATGCAGCAAATATATTACAAATTTAATAGAAATTCAAAACTGGTCAGACAGATATACGAAGTATGGCAATAAAATTCCGAGAATTGTAAAATAAAACACGGACAACTCAAGTTAGCAATCAAACTTTACTAACGACCTTCCCAGTAGTCCCCTCCTAACTCAGAACAACGTTTCCAACGTTTCTCCCATGATTGGAAGCAGCCTTGATAGTCTTCTGAAGTTGGGCCTTTCAAGACGACGGCCTCTATGCTGCCATGGCGGGTTCCTTTGAAGTAACACTTCATTTTAGAGAATAAGAAGAAGTCACAGGTGGCCAGATGGGAGCTGTAGGGAGGATGCGGTAACGTTGGAATATTTTTTCGCCAAATTTTTACTCACAATTACGGAGGCATGACTCGGCGCATTATCGTGGTGCAAGAGCCAGCCGTTTGCGACCAGTTCGGGTCGTTTACGGACAACACGCTGTCGCAGCCCCTCCAAGACTTCAACATAGAACTTTCTAGTCACTGCCTGGCCTCAGGGACGTATTCCCGGTGAATAGTCCCATGAATATCGAAGAAAATGATCAGCATTGCCTTCAGACGTCATCTTGGCATCCTTGCTTTCGTTGGGCGTTCTTCACCCTCTTCCACCCACTGTAGGCTTTGCCTACGGGTCTCGGGATCATATTCGAATATCCAGGATTCATCTCCAGTGACTACACGGCTCATCCAGTCTCTGCCTTCACTCTCAATGCGAGACAACAAATCGTCACAAATTGATTTTCGCAGTTGTTTTTGTTCCATTGTGAGAACTTTGGGCACCATCTTCGCGCAAAGCTTTCGCATATTCAAATTTTCGTGTAACATCTTCCTAATTGTTTCTTTATTTATATTTAACTCGTATGATAACGCACAAAGGGCTAGGCGACGATCAGATAGGATTAGGTCTCGAAGACGGTCAACATTTGCGTTTGTTTGTTTGCGAATTTGCGCTCCTGACCGCGGGTCGTCATTCAACGATTCACGACCATTTTTGAACCGTTTTGCCCATTCAAACATCCGCGCTTGTGACAGACACTCATCTCCATACACCTATCGTAATTTTCGTAAGATTTCTGCAGGTTTTTCACCAGTTATGACCAAAAATTGGATCACAGGAAGTTGCTTAAAACCGGAATAAGTCATTTCTGCGACCGAGCATGCCCGCCAGGCACGGAGTGTTTCCGGTTCGTACATCACAACTAAATTCTCGGAATTTAATTGCCATATCTTGTATGTATGTATATCAATGAATTTGTCGAGCGTCTAGTTCTGGAAAAGTTGTTTTGTGAAACTTCATCAAAAAAACTCGGACAGTGTGGTTTATTTCAGAAATGATAATTGTGGAAATTAATTGAGTGAGACTAATAATGAAAACATACCTATTGAATATAGCAAGGACCGAAACTTTTTAAAAGACGTATGAGTAACTATACACTACAAACAGCGAACATCATTAGGCTATTGATAACCCTTACATAAAGCTACGGCTACACAGTTACAAGAGGTAATATGTTAGTGCTTGCGTTGGCGTCTGAAAGATATATACATATTCTTAAAAACCAAATTGTGGAACTGTGTAGTTGCTGTTCGCCTAACATAATAGGACCGTTGTAATGACAGCAATGCGGTGCTCTATCTTAGGATCTCCAAATTATATCCTATTAGTTCCATGAAATAGAGGAATTGTCAGATGACCTGCAAAAAGTCTAGATTTAAATTCCTTAGATATTATTTTTGGAGAATACTTAAGAGAAATAAGTTATTTAGACAAGACCAATAAATTGTGTTTAGGCAGGGCTAAGAAAATTAGCTATTTTAGGGGATACTAAAGCAAATGTATTTTAATTTAGAAAACTGATATTGAAGATGATTCATCATTTCCAAAATATTGAAATAACAAACAAGTACTTCCAGCAAATTTAGCTTCTTCTACTTAATATACATGAATGGAAAGGTATTAAAATGTGAAATTTATGAGATCCAACAAAATATATAGGGTGCTATTTAAAAAAATGAGAGAAGACAAAAGAAGACGAAGTTCCGGAAATACGTTAAATCATTTCTTACAAGCGGAAGTAGGTGGAACATCTTCTGTTGATATCATTGTCTATACCGGACTAGATAGCTGACATATTCTTGATTTCATTTCGATACCTTTTTCAGGGTCAAGCTATCGAGGCATACGAACAACACCGACTCGGGATATTTTTCAGAAAAACGTAAAATATCTCCATAACTATTAGGAATAGGGTAAGGTAGTTTATATAAAGTGCGAATATTTTTAGCGTAGTATTCAAAAATGCCAAAATATATAGGTGTCCTATTTAAAATAACGGAGCAACTATGTGTTTACCTACTTTCGCGACACTCTGTACAGTTCAAAATATGTTTAGGTTATGCAGAACATAAATTGGGATAATTTTTCTTTATAACTTTTTTCCCTATTCTCACAAATACGGCAGATATCTAATATCCACATTGAAACGGGACACCTGTACATATTGTCTTTGCATTGACTAATTTTTAATAATCCGGAGTGAACGTATCTCTATTTCTAAGTTATAACAACACACAGACTCAGTGATTCACTTTTCATATGGACATCCTTGAAATACGTTGGGCGTTTTATTTTTGTAAATTTCGTGAGTAATTTTATCGAGGATAATCGAGATTTGCCGTCTTTATATTAACTGTCTGCAATTAGGATACAGAAAGTTTATTTTCACTACTGTATATTCACACTTGTATATTTTTAAAATTCTGATTTTAGTGGTAATTAACACGACTTAGAAAAGTGTTCCTGAAATCTCTTCTGCGTAAACTAAAATGTCACTAGTACTGGTTTATACTAAATATAGCTGGCTTTTGCCGATGCTAGTTAAATATAAAAGTATTTCAGTCCCATAAATATCTATTGGCAACAATGATAAGTATACAATATTCCGTATAAATATACACTCATTACACTGATGACGCGAACGTAAGCTTGGGTAGAATTTTTAATAACCCAGAAAATAGTAGTATCTATGTATCATAATATTTATTTTATTTTGTATGTTGCTTTTGTAAAATAAGGTAATTCAGTTTTATTGATTAGCTTTGTTTGGGTTCAGAAATTTAATTATAAACAATAGGATCATGAACAAAACTTACAAACATATTATTGGAAAGCAAGGTATCCAGCTACTTTAGAACAGCGTTCTTTGGTGTATATATTACACATACATATATTACGTATATGTATATTACGCATAGGTCCTTGGGTTCTTCTTTATTTCACTTTTAGCATGTCCTGTGGGTTCTTCTTTATTTGACTTTAGCATATTTACCTGCATTGCGGTTTATATTAAACTGGTTTTGATCACGTTTCCTACAACTGTTTATTTCAGCGTATTTACCGCAGTCTAATGTGATAAGATATTGATATTGGAGGCGTACGTAGAAATATCAAATACCAAGGGGTACATTTATTAATTATATCCTCTTCCTTAGCTTATTATATAAGATTATAATTCCAAGATGAACAACAATGGAAGGACATTTGTTGCTATTGGTATTTTTCCGTTGCTTTTTTATCATTGTATGATTATATCATAGAAAAATAGTTTAGAGTTGGATTTGCCAGTTATTAAAATTCTATATAGTAAGTGTTAAAATATTCATTTTGTACCTATAAAGTAAACATATTGAAAACTTGAATGAAACATGCACTTTCCTATTTATAATTCATAAATCCTTTAAAATATTGTATATTCTTTTTTCCGCATAAAATTCTCACATCATTTTTTCTGAAAGCGTTTCACCCATAAAATTCCCCACCCATTCAATATAAGGAGGACTTACCAGCGAAGCTGTCATTAACGAGGCGATAGTAATATGGAAAAAAAAAAACATTTTTTTGTAAAAAATACTTGAATACGTATAGGGATTTAATATAATAGGCATATTTCAGCATTAAATGCTACTTTGCTCGACAATATTTGTTGAATTTATGACATCGATAATTGATAGATTTCGATAAATAAGTATTAGGCAGAATGTCTAATTTACATCTGCCAATTTTTGAATATCTAACTATTTGAAAAGTATAACTTTGATTCTAACTTTAATTAAACATTTGCGTGCTTTTCTTTGGGTATGCAAATTGAAAACTCATAAACGTTCCTTTTTCAGGTAAATGTTACATCGTGTGATTTTGCACCTATTACTTTCAGTAGCAATTTGTTTAATATTATCTAAATAATAGAACTTTTAGAAACATGTATAAGACGTTTCTAATTAGGTGAATTAACAAGCGTACAATATCTGTGTTTAATTACGCTGTTAATGAAATGGACAAAGTCCGCAGTGCTACAAGTTCTGTTGTAGCATTGCGTTGTAGAGATGCAATTTTTGTCTTAATAATAATGGAGGTATCTTTGAACATTAATGGTGTGTTCTTATAGTTTTCATTTTATTACTACATAAGATTTCAAAATATGAAATTCAATTGTTTTCCATAAAAATCATAAAAATGTCTATATCCTCTTTATTTTTTAAAATAACCATAACAAACCTTATATCATTGTAATCAGCAAGAAATAAGCTTTTTAATGATGTCAAAATCAACTATGGTTTCCATTTTAAAAAATACAAATTTGTGCCATAACTCGATAATGGTGAACGAAAACAAAAATTAGCTAGATAACTTTATTTGGCGTAAAATTATCTAAAACTTTTGTCTGAAGACTTTTTCTCTAAAATTACTATTAACGATGCTAAGCATGTTTAAAGAAAATCATAAAATTTAGTTTTTTATGAATATCTAATAAGCCATGAAAGTTATCGGAGAAACAAAAGCAGTTTTAAATCAAACTCGTAATACTGCGCATCTTTTCCCATTTAAGCGTTTTTCTATCTCCAGTAGTTGAGATCCCAATGCTAAACATTCAAAAAAACTCATCCTGTATGTATCAGACAAATTTTAATTATTCGCAGGGGAAAATATGTTGTTATTAATAAAGAAAGAAAATATTTTATGCATCTTAACAAAAAAAATCAATGATTTTTTATATTTTATAAATCATGGGTGAATTATTGCGGACGAATTTTATTTTACAATAAAATCCAAAATGTTATTATTTGTGCAACATATTAGCATAATGCATGTGATTCCCACCTGTTATGGATTAAAGAAACTATTAAAGGATTTATATATTATTGTAGAGTTGAAACTTTGCATAATACGTTTTAATCCGTAGTTTCCAGAAACGGTAATGAGATGATTCATCAAATGTTTATAACATAACTTTGACAGTTATAGTGATAACACGCTGTATGATAGAACGAAAATAATTGAGAATAAGCATATTACTTAACCGTATTTTAAATTTCACAATTATGAAGTCACAAAAGATGGTGGTTTATGGTAACCGCTATGAGATTTTAACAAACACTGGAAAGGAATTTTAATATCAAGTAGGCCAATATGGCGCAAATGACCATAAATTTTTTATATTTTTGCTTTCTAATGTGTTTAAATCATGTGTGATATCTTTTTTGGAGATGAAAATACATATATCTATACGTTATACATCATAACATTCATAACAACTTATTCAAAAGGGCTGGTTACTAAAATTTTTTTCTATCTTGTTACATCCTTGAATCGTACAAACTCACACAGCAAAGATAACATTTTGTATTGCATTTGATTGCGTTCAAAAAAGTAATTAAAAGTATACCGGCTATGAATACGCGACGAATGCAGTACTTAACTAACGTCATTTCAATGTATGCGTTGTATCTTCTTCGGAGAGTTTCTTAACTGTTCAATATAATTGTCGATGGAAGAATGAGACAGGTATGCGATGAACAGCACGCACAAATTATACATATGCCCGCGCAACTAATTTTCGTCTAGTGTCGTTAAAGTCGACGTTAGCTTGCGGTGGTGTCGATTTAGAAGCTGTCCACGGTACATACATACCGGGGTCGCTTTTCGGCAGAATTGCCGCTCTGGCTCGATGGAGAAAACTTTATCGGCTGTGTATTTATTTATTAGATTGAATGATATTTTTTATTATGTTTTTTAAATAAAAAACGATTAGCGTTTCCTTCCGGCTTTGTTCTGCTCCTCGATTGTGGTGTACCAACACATTTTTTTTTTTTTTTTCTCAAATATGTTTCATGAAACATATTGAAAAACAATTACATTTATGTATTAGTAAAAAAATCTTACTGTTTCGTATAAACCTATATATCGGGTTATATGAAACGGTACAAAATTTAAAAGAAAAGGGTTGTTTTCAAATTTAAATAATTCTTTTACAGCATATTATATCAGCATTACATCACGCCCCCAGCCCACCACACCGCTTTATTTCAAAGATCTCTTTCATTTGGCATTGCTAAATTGTGTAATAAACTTCCACCGAATGTTTCAAACTTGTCGATGCATTCGTTTAAGCTCTTAATAAGGGATATGATTCTGAATTCAAAAATTTAGTGCTATCTATAATTTTAGCTTGAGTTTACAATTAATAATGATTGTAATTGTCATGTTTCCCTTTTTTCTTTTGTAAAATTCTTATGTCGGCTGAATTGAAAAACAGACTGCATTATTGCATCGAGTCAGAATTCAGCCCTTTACGACCAAATATTTAAGATATGAATGTATGTATTTTATTATATTTTCTTTTATTTGGTGCGTAATAAATGTGTAGTATGTATTATTATTAGATACGTTTAACAATAAGGTATCAACCCCAGTTTTGAACATATTTGCATTTTTTACGTTAAAAAAATACAGTAAAAATGAAAAAATCGTTATATACCCGCTCCACGGTACTACTAGTTTTTCATATTTATTGATTATGACCTGTTGCAGCTATTCCTCAACAGTCACTTTTATAGTAGTTATAAAGGGTGAGTCACGACTATTCCCTCGGTCTCTTGTGTCTAAACGCTAAAAGATATGAGAAATTTTAGTCAAATATGTAGGACGATAAGGAGCACATTTTAAAATTATTTGCAAGTATACAGGTTGATTCAAAAAATACAGCATATCAAAATTTAGGTTATTTTTAACGGAATACTCTATATTGTATACCATTTTTTTACTACGTCATAAATTAGATAACTTTGTTCATAGTTCCCTATACTTATCTGCTGCCAATTTCGAGAAAATTTTAATTTTATGAAAATGTCGGCTGTCGCGAAAAAATTAAAAACAGAAAATGTGTATGACTTCGACGATTTACATTTGTAAGAAGTTATTTTGACAAAGCGTGCTTTCAATAAACCGGTAGAGTATTTTGATATTGGCTACATGACATCAAACAAAGCAATTATTTTTTCAACCAGCAATAACTCTTTTAAGTTAAATGGAAGATCCGGTATTTATCCATCCTATGTGAAATCACATTAAACTCCCTACCAAAAACTATAAAAATTCTCTATATCTAAATTTAACGATTAAAATGTTATTATCTAAATTCTTCAAAAACGCTTTAAAGCTGATGCTTTTTCTCATCTAAATAGGCTATGCTTTCTAATTGCTTGTGTCCACAAATGGATATTCCTTGTAAGTAGTATTCTAATGATAAATAAAGCTGGAAATTATGTTGAAAATAATTTGAATATCCGATTAATACATTATTAAAGAATAAGATAAAGTTCAAATAAATCATTCAAGTAATTGACTATTCGTCGAGTATTTGAATATTATTTGTTTGAATCAAACGAATATTTGAATATCAAAATGTGGAAAACTCCCCTTTTAGTTTATAATATATTGATATATTGCACGTTGGTAAGTAATGGTATGGTAGAATTGAAAATAAAGTAAGTAACCGATCAGACATTTCTCGAATGGAATTTCCGCGCTCTTGTAATTAATGCTAGGACATCCGCTACTCTATCGAGAAATAGGTCTTTTAAATTTCCTTCTTTTATCCGATAACAATGGTACTCCTTGAAAAACGGTACCGTTGTAATAGCTCGGTATTATCATATTTATCAAAAGGATTCTCTACCATCTTTCATAATATTCCTGTAATAAATCATAAATGACTTCAAAATCATAAGCATTTTGAAGGGTGTACTTTTTACCTAGGTATTTGTACTTTTTTTATTAATTGTGTATTCAATTAGGATAGTTTGATGGTTCGGCAAAGTATTTGACATAACCTCTGACATTCGTGTCATATAATAAGTTGACAATAGTAAAATGGATACAAATTTTAACCCCCACCACCCTCTTCTGTCAATAGGCTTTCGTAGTTCAACTTGTTAGCCTGTATATCCAAACGAATCAATTAGCAAACACCTTTAACAATATTTAATCAATTAATTAATACGAATACAAACCTGTTCTGAATTGCTTCTGACCATTATCGACTGTGACTAGATAACACAATACCTATTTATACTGACATTTCCCTCGCGTGGACAGACAATTGCAAACTGTAGAGTTCAACTAGCCCCCTAATCACTCAATCACGGTGACTCATCCCATCGTTGCAGACTAGAATCTGAGTGATCTTTATCGAAATATTTGCATATTTTTTATGTTTGTAAATATTACTCCTATTAAATAATACACTTTAAAACACGATACGGTAGAATAAACTTCTTTATTAGTCTTGTATATTGTATTTGTTCCTAGAACGCAACATCACGTTGCTGAAGTCAATTCGACTTCTTTAGATCTAATGTAAAGAGTTTCCGTAGCATCTAGATTTCTTAACGGTCTTCTATCTTTAATTAACTTCAAAATCTCTAACAATAAAGTAATGCACAGTTCAACGGCGTATTACAACATGGAACTTAGTGACGCGTTTAACATAGTGTGCAAGTTTACGTCTACAAATTTCTCTGCTGCAATTATTTAATAATTTAAACGTATACCGTAGAATACTTTTTTAATCTTTAGCTCAAACAACTCAATTCTGACTGAACTCCGTGACGTCAACCACAACGTTTAAGCATCATAAGGCATAATCATTATGTTTAGCGTAAAATAGACAAAGAATTAAAAGCACGTCTTAATGTATAATATACTCTAAAGTATATTCTAGATAAAGACTAGATAAAGATTATGAAGTTATCATATAGTATAATAAGAGCACTTCTTAACATTTAAAAATCTGGGTTCGTAATCCGCGGTTTATAGAATAAGGAAGGAAACAAATGCTTCTTGGTCTAGTAAAGTGAACGGTAGATTACATAGAATAAAACAAACAGCTATATCAAATGCTAATTGTTCGCTGTATTGTTTGCCACAGATTGCAGAACAGCGTTTTATACTATTTAGGTGGCGTCTACACTTCCACCTGCTGGTACACGTCAAAGAGTTGTCGCACCTTACACATTAATTTTATCACCTTCCTATTCCAAATCCAGCAGACTCGCTATTACGAGTTCTAGTTATATTTTATTTCCGAAACGTGCCAAAATGCAACATTTTCTAAGTACCTATATGTGTACCGACAAGCATTTACAACGACGAGTGGAATAATACTGAGAAAGTGTGCTTTGATACTGACACTCGAGTTTCCGTGCCACTCTACTGCTGCTCACCGTACTGCATAGGAAACTGCTCCGCTTTGTCGAGTCTACTAATCATTTTTAACTTTCTTATTATTGACGCTACAAAGTTGGTTAAATTAGCAAGTTTATTCTAATTGAGATGGTTTTGCTGGGAGAGCCTGTATATTTTTAGATATTCATAAATAAAACAATATCTTCAACAAAAAAACATTATTACCTTACTATTGTAAACATAAAACAAAGCGAATAGAAAGCACTTTCTGGAAATTGTCAAAATAAAGTGCAAGTAGCCAGTGACCGAGTGTTGTAGAGTAAATACATAAATCATATATATTATGTATATGTAGGTTTTCATTGCGGTTGCCAAAGAAATAGTTCTTTCTGACTATCCATTCATCACTGGTAAATCATTGCTTTCAAAATGTCATTTGCTCAACTCGAAAAATGTGATGTGATGCAAGAAATATAATTTATAGAAAAAAAAAATCAGTAACAGCATTACAGTATTATCAAAATAAATTTCCGAAACGATTAGTATCAAATAATTTAAGTGTTTATAATAATATCCATAATATTAAGCTGACATGCTTCCTTCCCTTTCATTGTTCAAAATTAAAGACTTTTTACTGTACTTAAATGGGGATTCATTAACTTGCACTTTTCTGGATAAACTCAAACAGTAATGTCGGTAATTGTCTACTTGCATATTATTTGGATAAAACATCAGAAAGTAGATATGATTTTGAGTTGCTTAATTTCAAGATTACAATATTAATATAATAATAATTTGTTATATAGAAAATTGTAAAAAAATGTATTTTTGTGAATATCTTGAAAACAGAATGCTCAATTGTTTTCTGTTTCTGTTTGTGTTGTTTGTTGTCATGCTAATTAACTAACATTGTAGCGCTAATAATAAGAAAGTTAGCAATGGTGAACACCTAACTTTGAACATGGTGTATACATACATTCGACCTTACCATACCTTGTTTTTTTTTGTTCACTGAGAATATAAAATAGTGTCAACAATGTGAAACTGTTATTTCCTGTATTTACCACCTATTTATACATACAACAAACCAATTTTAAAAAGGTTATGTAACTAATATGTAAATATTGATTAATATTCCAAACCAAAACAGCTAGCGTACACCAACTTTTCACACATGATGTTTGTCTCCTACGCGTGCAGTTTTTGTGTCGAATTTCAATTTGGGAGCAAAAGGTTGGACTTGTAGCCGTATAAAAAATTAAAGTAAAATAAAATGATTTTGAACGTTTGGATTTGGATGTTGATTCATTTTAGAATTTAGAACCGAAAACACACTCAAATGTCAAGAATGATTTTTTGTTATTTCGGGAGTACATTGCAGATATGTGATACATAGAAAGGAATGTGGCACATAAGACGAATAAAAGCCAGATATAAGTAGAAGTTAATTTAAATATCCTTTAGGCTAAATACGAAATAAATTTCTGTTTTTGCTATCTTTTACGTTTGCTTATACATATCACACATACATACATAAAGTGTTTTTTTTTGTTGCATACCCTAAGGGTACGTTCATAGTGATGCGAGTGATCATCATAGTGACGCGACGAGCGACAAGACTAAAGTAGCGATTTAAACAAGGTGTTGGAATCGCATCTATGAACGCTAAGCTTTGACCGGAGGTTCTTGTTTTCGTCGCTCCTCTAGTCTCGTTGCTTGCTCTTCGTCGTCTCACTATGAGCGTACCCTTACGGTGCGCCAACAACAAGCGGTTGTTAGATTCAATTCGTCGTTGTGCTCAGCAATTAAACTTGTGTCTATCCATTTTATAGAAAATTATGCGGAAGATCTTGGTTTATGTGTAAAGTCACAGGATCATCCTTCGATATGATTTAGGTGCGCGACCGCAAATAGTTTAAATAAAGGTAAAAAGTGTCGGCCTCCTTTATTCATCTTTCGCCTTATACAATCTTAGAGATTGCCTTGTCAATAGTTATGTTAACGACATTAGTTTAGAAAAACTGATAAGAGATGTCCAAGAGGAAATATGATGCTACTGTGTTTTCCATAGAATTACTACTCATAAGTAAAAGAATTTTTTTTTCAAATAAATAACTGTTAATAAATGTTTTCAAGAAAAACTTAATTACATATATATAGCTGTAAATTGAACATATATAAAGTATTCAGATGAGCTGTTCACTAAAAATTCAGTTTATATTCACTTCAAGCTTTAAGGAGAAAGGGTTGGTATACATCTAGATAGTATAGATATGTATGCATCAACGTTTCAACATATTCGGCGATTGTTGCCTTCATGCATACATACTTACATACATATGCACTTCCATACATACATCCAAATGTTCGTTGCGTATGAAGTTATCCGATCATCATTACTGTTTTTGTTCCTTGCTATAACAAATTGAAAATATCTATAAAGTACAAATACACTATTTTATTAGAGATAGCTTGATGATAAATATAAGATTCTAATTGTAATTTGTGAGTTTCTACTTATAAAGCTAAATAGATTAAACTATAAACGTGACTATATACATTATATACCTGACAATAAATAAATTTTGTTTTAATATTAAGATAAATAGCTGGATATAAATTATTCGTTCGTCCTTGACACAGAAGAGGTTACAAGAAAAATATATAAAAACGATACAATAACATAATAAACCTAATATTAAAACTTCAATTGAAAAAAGGATTTAGTTGTACAGAAAATAGAGTACTATAAAGAACATAAAATGTAATACAACATTTTCGAATATAATATACTCTTGTATTGGTGTGATTGCCGTTGATTTCATGATTTTATTTTGGGAAGTGTACAGAATATATTTTCAACAATCCGGGAAAAGCCGTCCTCTCTCTCCTAAAAATGTCTGCGGTTAAAGCCACTACCTCTCAGAATTGTGGCATGCGCTAACTTCTGAAGATTACGTCAAACGGCGGTAATTTATTCACCGTTTTCCAGAACCGAAGAGGACAATTCGGTTTTCGGGGCAAGCTAGTATTCAGTAACTTTTCAATTTACTGTTGACGTGAATCAACTTGAAATAAAATATGGGATACTTCAAGTTTGCGTATGATCTACGAAAATCGCACGTTTTTTTTTAGATTGTGTTTCTTTTTTTTCTGAAATTCACAGCATATGCATCATAGACAGGTTATGTTACTTGTTTCTGCCTTAAATCAAAGCTGTCAGAATTAATCTTATAGTGCTTCTTGGTATTGAACAGACAATATTATATATTACCACATAGGCATGTCTATAAGGCGTCGTTAATTTTAGTAAAATATGGGATTGCACTATTACTGTAGTAAGTACCATCGATTGTTCTCGCAACTTGTTGTTGCGTGCAGAGTTCACTCACTTCCATAATGTATGATGTATGTATATATGTGGTACAGTATGTTCCAAAATTAATGTCGCTTGATGTGATGGAAGATACATTATAACTTCTGTTGCAAAACGAATGCACTAGGTTTGACCGACATTTATTTTAGAGCGCAATTATAATATTGATATTCATCATTCAAAAATTGTGTCGAGTTATAGGGAAGATGATTTTTATTGAATCTTTTAATTGCGGAGGTGGCATTAATTTTGGAACAGACTGTACATCTCTTGCACAGTTAACATAACCATTAATATTACATATAAAGTTAGGTACTATGAAGCAATTTCTAAAAGCAATGAATAAGGATGGCATCTGCTTTAAGTACGTTTGTGATAAATTTTCCAATTTGCTCGATGAAAAACTTAATTATCTTATTGGACCTTAAATTAGAAAATTGTTTTTGGACAGTCACGTTTAAACTTCTATGACTGCTATGGCAGGGAAGCCCGGATGACTCACAAATGCAATGAAAAACTCTCTATGAGATCATAGATCACAAGATTATGAAAAAACATACTATTAAAGCTTTGCGATCACTGTTCCTGTTTAATAAGCCCTGCGTCTGTGTATAAAAGAAAAGCGTTTAAACAGTCTTTTGAAACAAAGAGGCAGCGATCTTATTAATGAAAGTTTCAGATTTTCGATTAATACTATTTAATATTAATGTATTTATTGATATATCAAAATGTGAAAGTGTCATTATTAAATACGATATAGTTATATACGCTCGTAAGAAGCAATGCATTTCTATTTCGACTAGCAATCTCTAACTACACCGGAACCTCGTTTATGTCCGCGCTCACTTATATCCTCCCTCACTTATATGTGCTTATAGCTGCTTTCGATTTGCCACAATTCTCACTTTTTCTCACCTCATTTCTCACTTTATTCTCACATGATTCTCACTTCAGCAAAACAAATCACTTACTCACTGGTAAATAAAACGATGCTTATTAGTGAGAAAAGCGAAGTGAAGTGAGAATTGTGGCAAATCGAAAGCAGCTTATATCCTCACTATAGCGCTGAATTATATCAGCTCGACATCCACTACCCGATAGTACACGTATTCACATGAGCCAATTAGTGCGTAGCACGGCCTTTCCTCTCCGCTAACGGGATAAGAGTGGGGACCCCTTCTTGAGAGGATATAAGCGAATGTTTATGTTTCCCGACCACGGATATAAACAAGATTTCGGTGTACTAATTTACATTCTATACCCTCTAATCGTTTGCAGTGCTGTATTTTTGTATCTGTGGTGTTCGTTGCAGCGGCTTCTTAAGCTGTATTGCTTGTCTGGCTATCTTGCAATTCTTGTCATGTAAATTGTATATTATGTAGATATATTCAATGACCTTGCTGCAGCACTATTTCACCGTTTATAATGCTGCACTTTGCTTCCAATAGTGATAGGGATACAATTCCCCGAGAAATATGTTACCATCTCCTCGGAAAATTGAACCTCGGCTTTCAGCGTTCTCTCACAACATTGGCCAGCTGCCTAACCAGTGAGGCTATGGAGTCCTTGTCTTTAGTATTTAGGTTGATTGATTTTCAGACATTGAGACATAAGTAAGTCGTACATGTCAGATAGATTAAATATAACTAGCCAATTAGAACTAATAAAAAACTAAATGTTTCGATATCTCGCTAAATTTTTATGTAAACAACAAGAATGAACTGCGTCGACATGTAGGGGAGAGTAGGGTAAAGTGAAACAGTGGGGTAAAGTGAAATAGCCGTTTTAAATTTTAAATTAACGCGCCATTCGAATTTAATCGGCATTACTGGTATCTACTTTTAGTGTTAGTATATACGGTATTTTATCTCCACAGTGCTGCGACGTTTGCAAACGCAGTTGCTAAAATAGTGATTTTAGTTGGAACTGTTGTAATATTGTAAGGCAAGTTTGATTAGGTTTACTTTAAGCTGAAAAGTAGTAATCTTAGTTCAGTGTGACATCATGTAATCATGTATATTTATCGTTTG
This sequence comes from Holotrichia oblita, assembly GCA_023690525.1. Lineage (NCBI taxonomy): Eukaryota > Metazoa > Arthropoda > Insecta > Coleoptera > Scarabaeidae > Holotrichia > Holotrichia oblita. The sequence goes on along the minus strand of CM043017.1, from coordinate 122,231,564 downwards.
TTTTGTGGCGAAAAAACAAACATAGGTCATGTTATTAGGTAAACGTGGCCCTTGTTTTACATTTGATGCTTAGGGGGCAAAGTGAAAAGGCTTGCTTTGCAAAGTGAAATAGCATTTCACTTTGCCCCATAGGCTAATAATAATTTTTTATTAGTATCAATATTTTTTGTTAATTAGGTTGGTATATTAATCGCACATACATAACTGAATATGACCTAATGGGTTTTACAATCTAGATAATCATTTTGTTCTTTTACTGCTAATATTCCACTTTACCCATCTAGGATGGGTAAAGTGAAATGATGGTAGAGTTGTATATTTTTTTATTTTTCCGCAAACTGTGTTGAACATTTTCCATTATTTATTAATAATAGACCGGTTACGGTCTTATGCATAAACGAAAAATGAAGAAAATCATGTATATTTAAATGCTATTTTTTTACAAAATAATATCTGTTAGCTATTTCACACTGCCCTACTCTCCCCTACAGTGACATTTAAAATCATAGATTTGTTGTATAAATATGTGACTTGAGGCATTAACTCCGTAATATATAAACATCGACTTAGGGTGTCCAGACAATTTTTATATGTTCTTATGTTTCGTTGCTCTATTAACTTATTATATATATTAAGATATTTGAAATTCAGAAGCGCAATGACCTAATATATAAATTTACAAAATGTAGTAACCACGTAAAGCACATATCTCAAGCAATTTTTTTTATACTATTGAAGATAATTTATTAGTATATAGGGTAGCCTGTAAGTTTTGTGTTTGAGTTGCATATTATTTTGTAGTTACCTGCAATTTTTTGTACTCGTGGCCTGACAATATCTATATCATTGAATTATGACAAGGAAACCATCATCGTTTTTGTTACTAATAAATAAATAAAGTAAGTTTTTGATACCAAACAGTCCATTTTGTAATAATCTTGTAATCCCACTAGAAATGGTTTCAAAACAATCTTCAATAAAGTAATTTCAATATGTGATATTTTCTGACGATAAGAAATTTAATTTGGACGGTCTTTGGTTTAAAATATTATTGGCACTGAGTTAAAATATTGGTAGTGATAGTGATATGGAAGACTTTTACTCATAACAAAATAATCCCAATAGATTTTCTTTCTGCTCAGACGAATCCCGATTCCTTCTTTTGGAAACAGTTCTAATAAACTTTGGAAAAAAGACTGTGTCCCAAATAGATATAGTAGTAGTCAACGTTACTGCCCATACTTCCAGTCGAACACAGGATTGGTCTCATTAAAATGATATCATCATGATATCAATAATTAGTTCACTGATTCTTTGCCAACAAAAGTATATTTATGCTAATATGATAGCGCCAAAAAACTAAAATATTCGGTAACTCAAGGTGTTAGAATAAGATTTCTGTTTGACCAAGTGCCAGGAGAAAGAAAATTCGATTTCGGATCAGGAAGATTCCTGTCGTGCATTTCCAAATTGTGTGCCTAGTGTGTTTAGAAATGACGCTATTAACCGCCGTACCATTGGAAGGTGGTTTGCAAAATTCCAGAAAAGTGAGTTCAGTTTAGAGCATCAACCTTGTTCTGGACGACCTACGAAGAATGACAATAAAGATTTACGAAGAGAAACTGATCAAAATCTGTATTTAATATCAGTAACACTTGGACACATGTTTAATGTATCACACTCAACAATTGTGGAATAAGTCCACAGTCTTTGGGATTTGTCTTAAAATATGCCAGGGTGACGGGTGCCACATGACTTAACAGAACGCAGCAGGATGGACCACGTTCGAGTGAGTTCGGGGATACTGGTACGGTACAAAACTGACCCTGTTCTGGATCGTTTACATCCTGTACAAAAGAGAGTGTACATGACTTCTGGACAATCAGCTAACATGGCAGCCAAACCGGATTCGTATCAGGAAAAGAAAATGCTCTGTATTTGGTGGAATAAAAAGGTATCACTTATTATGAACTTCTCAGGCAGAGAGAAACTATTGATTCAACGAAATATTGCCAACAATTTACACAGTTAGAGGCAACAATTAAAGAAGAAAGGCCGATGTTTTACCGTACCTTACCGAATTTTCCGACATACCTGATAGAATTTGGCAGGTTAATGAGCGTCTAAATTTTAGTGTTCTGCTTTCTATTATGCCAAATAGCAAATAATTCGAATTAAATGCAATCTAATAAATTGCAAAGAATTTTATCTGTGGTCTGCGAATTAACATGCAAATTTAGAAGTCGACACTTTAAGTCTGTCACCAACAAAATTTAACCAAATAAATTTGACAATTAAAATGTCATTAAATATTCAAGGGGTCAAAATTTTGATTATTAATTCTTACTGAAATGTCTAAGTTGTAAAAAAGATTATTAATAACAGAAAAAAAAATCCTTTTTGTTTGTATAATTACTACTATTTTATAACCGGTCCTCGTATATACAGATACTTTCAACAATTTGTTGTATTAACTTGACGCATTTCCTGGCAGAACATAAATAGACATTACAGTATACAAATCTACGACTTTGATTCATAACAAATCTGTATTTACGATATCTAACTGTTTTGTACGCCAATGATTTCCTTTTCTGGGGATCCGAGGTGAATCTTTGTGTCTCAACCGAGAGCTCTTACAACATCAGCCTCGTCCAAAAATAGTGATAAATACTGACGTCACTGCGTTTAGAAAGAGACGACCGAGCAACAGCTAAGCACATCAGAGACAACGGTCATTGTAATATATAGATGTGTGTCATATTCGTTGCCGTACCGTCGACTCTCAGCGGTAGCATTTTTCCCACGTGATCATTGTAATGTGCGTTCTTTCGCTGCCATTTTAATGATATACCTTTACTATTACCTGTATGTATGTATATTATGCCTATGTGTACCGTAGCATGTACACGTACGTATTCAGGTTTCGAAGGTAGGCATTATTTACGTAAACACATGTAAGTCACTCGGAGGCGTATGTGCAACCTTATAAGTATACTACCATCTATAAATTTGATTGCACCAGTTGAGAGGTAAAGTAGTGTAATACAGTGTGTTTAGTACGATTCACAAATGTTTTGTTGTAAACAATAAATATTCCTACAAATTGTATGTGAAAGTTGGCTAATAGTTTTATAGTAGTAGTAAATTCGGGAATTGTTTTCTAAACTGTGAAAGTCTTCTTCTCAAACTTTTAAACTAGAATTTATCTTGCCTCAATCTAGAGTATTTCTTGTCTATGACGTAAATATATAGATGCACAAACAAAATTAAATCAAGTGTTTAAATGTTTGAATTTCTACATGTCACTGTCACTTATTTGAAAAAGAGAACATGCTGTATTAACTTAAGCAACTGTATATGTATGTATATTTAACGAAACTCTCATAGTGTCATAAATTTTTGACTGGAATATCTGTTTTTTTTTTTAATCTTTGGCAAATTATGCATTGATTACATTTTATGTAGAGAATATTTACAATAATGGTAATTCAAAACAGCGACATTTCTATAGGTTCATTAATATAAAATTAATAAATAAAATAAATACATAAAAATTATAATTCTTGCTAAATTTAGTAGTTAGTGTTAGATTTTCTATTCAAAATAAATTCGAACGTCCGGATCTTTATACTGTCTATCAATTTGGTCAATGTTGAAACAGGAATATCATTCAAACACCTCGTTGTCGCAAGGTTTAGTTCTTTAATACTATCATATTGTGTATTATTAGCATATACCTCTCCTGCCAATATTCTCCAAAGATTTTAGATGGGATTCAGATCGTGCAAATGCTGAAACCACTCCTTTGTTTGTCTGGAATTATGAATGGCTGCATTATCTTGCTGCAGTATCCAGTCTTGCGTCGAAAATTGTTCATCAAAGTCTATCACAACCATTTCCAGAAGTTTTATATAAGAATTAGAATTTATTCGCGTAGAAATAAAACATATAGAAGTTTCATTGTTATGAGTAAAAGCCCTCCACACCAATATGCTAACGCCACCAAAAATTAGTAAAGTAACTTAGTAAACCCAGTTTTGATAAAATGTCTACATCTACAATCAACATAACAGAACAAACAAATGCTCATGTGTACCTATAAATTTGTTACTCGCATTTGTGATAGTTTAGCCCATTATTTTGTAACAAGTGGTTGGGAAAATTTCATTTTGATAAAATAAGATTTTATAAAGTAGTTGAAAAATATATTTCTTTTACCTTAACAATTTTAAGCAATACAGTCTTTACATAAGTTTTTATTTATGTTGGAAAAAATCTCTTAGTCTCTTAGACAATGGCGGAATTTGGTGCAGTTTCTTCGTGATGCACTGTTCTTTTCAAAAATCATAAAATTTACCTATTTAAATGTCTTTCTCGCTCTCTAACAGTGACAGGCAAGATAAAATTAAACAGCTTCAATCACTAAACATAGGATAATGAAAATACTTTGTAATAAGACCACATTTGTTAAATTCCGTTCACGAGAAGGAGAATCATTTAAATTTATAGAAGAAATTTTTACCATCCACACGTTTCTGAAGATAGGTTTTCGCTGATTTGTTGGTAATTTAACCAAATTTTTTAATTTGTTGTCAAAAATGTATGTTTCTATTTAATATTTTCGAGAAAAAACAAAATTCCCGAAAAAATTTAAACAGCGCCCTCCTGCATGCACGTCACTTATTAGATTGGTTCCAATTGGTTTCCAAAGTTTCTTCTCCTCCTCCCCTTATTTGACAAAATACAAAAAAAGTTGTCCGATATAAAATATGCAAAATTTTCAATAGATTTCGATTTTCATATTTACTATAGATCTTAAGTTGGTAAATTTTGCGTAATATAAGAATTAATTTTTTTGTGATTAGTTATGCCGTCTAACGGCCAACCTACGCTTTTCTAAATAATTTCCAAATGTTTCTCGGGGTCACTTTAGTCAATAATATTTTTTCCGCAAAGCTGTACTGTAAACCGTTCCTGAGATATGGCCGAGCGACATTCTTAGTTGGCCATTCGGTACATAAAATTTTAAACTGCTAGGTTGGGAAAAAGTGTAAATAAATGTAAAAATAATTTAACTAGCTCTCTGGCGTACTTCCCTTTAGGGCGCTGACCTATAGCATATACATAATAGAGACAGTATAACAATAATGCGCTCAGTTCTTCCAGCACATGATGACATTTTTCTTAGAGAATTGTGTCCCGATCGATCTATCATTCGTTGTTCGGGGCAACGTGATTAACTGCACATTGTCATAAATGGCGAGATAGTGCTGTAACAAGGTCATTGAACACCTTCATCCACACAGAAATTATACAAGAGAGTTGCAGCAGCAGTCAAATCAGCAATACAGCTCCAGAAGCTGCTGCAACTAGCACTCTGTCATCATTAGCGCAGATGCCAACTCGCACCCTCCATAAGACAAAAACATTTTTTTTGCAGGAATCCAAAAGGCACCTAGATCGAAATGTAGTAATGTCGCTAAATATTCACTAGTCTGTCATCAGTTTGTTGCTTACGCGTTGCAAATTCTACGTCAAAATTGTTACTGAGGGTTATTCTCCTATTTGACCACCATATAGAATGATTAGTAAACAAATACCATACATAGCCTATCTATTGTCAGCAACAAATACCATTTACCATTATAATAGTCTATTTTAATAATATGTTTTTTTTTCTGGGAGGTACTAGTTTGCGCGGCTGCTTAAGCAATATATATCTTGACCGCTACAACTCTTTCTGTGTAAATTGCGTGTATTAAATGTATTCAATGGGTTCGTTATAGCACTATTTCGCCGGTTATAATCCTTTGCTTACTTTGCTTCTAACATAGAATGGTAGACCACTCGAGATACAATTCTTCGAGAAAATTGTCGCCGTCCCCTGGGAAAATAGATCCGCGGCCACCACTATTCTCTTACAACACTGAGTTCGCCTAACCACTATAGCTATTGACACGTTAAATTTTATTAGCGTGGTGATGAGGACTTGTTTATATTGATAATTATCCATAATTTAAGTAAGGAGATATATGCTTAAAAACTGTATAATCATTTTTGAGTTGCAGCCTTTGGTTTATTCAACTTCTTGTTCTGTTATAGTTAACGCTATAAAACATTCCGACAATAGTGTACTTACACTATAAGCATACATGTGCAGATAATCACTAGCAGTATCTTTGCGAAACTGTGCCACATAAAATTACTCTGTATTATTTCACGAGCCTAAGATGTCATTTTGAATAAGAGAAAATGCGTATACGTGTTGTATTGTACGATTATGAGGTGTTTCCGTGAGAAAAAGACAGGATGTCAACTGTACTAAGCTTGCAACATTCCCGAAACAATACGCACATATTGTGTGGTCGACTATAAATGCCTGTGATTCATGAAATGGCATTCAGTGAATACCATTTGCTTCATGACGAAGACACAATAATTCAACGATTATACCGTTACTTTTTATTCTGATAATATAAGAAATTTGACCAAACAGGAAGAATTTTGTGTGCGTAGTGTTAGAAACACTTACAGAACTCAGCAATTAGTTACGCCTGTAGTAATAAAGTAGGTACTAGTATGTATATTTGACAAATTTATAACAATTGTTTCAAACTACTGATCTTTAGAGCAGTAGGTATGGGTAATGTATTTAAGTCCAAATATTCTTATTGTTATCGTAGAAAATGTTTCTAGCGTTGCATAACGTTTCAGGATTACATTTACATTTTTCCGTTACCGAAATAATGACCCCGACGCTTCTAAATGCAAAATTAACAAACAAATGTAGATAAGTAAGTATTAAGTTGCTGTAAAATTTCAGAAAATTCAAAAACGTAATAATATACAGGATGTTCTATTAAAAAATTTAAAGTTACTGGTGTTACGGGCAAATTAAACATCCTATATACTCCAAAATAATGTTGTGTTATAGACTTCATAAAGCTAAATAACTTTTGTATTTAAATATTTGCTTTATTATGTACAACAAGTGCACCCGCACTATTCGTCTTACTACATTGATGGTAATGCTCTCACTAAAACAAATAGTATTACAGACCTATGTAGGTGTCCTTTTGAATCGACCGCTGTTATTTAACCTGCATATTGAGAAGACTTGTAAGTCTGCTTCTCAAATGTTGGAATTTGTTCTTAGGTCGTCTAAATACTTTTTCTAGTCCCATACTTTAATTATATTATTAGATATGCTGAACGTGTACTTTAATGATGTCCATTACGATACAGATTTTCATTATAATACAAGTTTACTTATATACTAATATCGGGGAGCGAGATTGTTTGAATGCATTTGGCAGCTCTGGTTCATGAATATCCTTATCCTGCCACCAAATATCCAACCTAGCATATGACATTCGCAACAACTATGAAGTTAGCTTATCTAAGTCAGGTATGCCAAATGCGTTCAAACAATCTCGCTATCCCTGTACATCACTTTTAAAAAACTTTATATTTCTCTTTGTGCTACCTAAATTGGAACTTGCCTGCATTTTTTGCCATCTCTTTTATGCCTCTCAATAAATACCGCTCGAACGTCTTCAACGTTGCTGTTTCAATTTTTATAATTTACAATAAACGGAGTATATCCTCCTTGGGGTACATCATATAATGATCTGCGAATTCATCAAATCCAATCATTGATCGACCGGAGAAATTGGCCGAGTGCAAGATTTCTGTCTGGGTTACTTGGCAATAGGATTGGTTGTATCTAATTACTATCGTTATAAAACGTGTGTCTTTTATTAAGCCTATACTTTCTATATGAATGCCATAAAAATAGAATTTGATTGACATAGGTAAGTGCCATAATCAGCAATAATAAATGTCAATTTTCGTCATAATATGTCAATAAAATTGTATTTTATGCCATTCATAAGGTACTATAGGATAGGCTTAATAAAAGACAGACGTTTTACAATTCATAGCTACCTAAGACTTTGAAATTTATGTTGAGCAGATAGCTGCAAACACAAAATATACAATGAATTAAATTGTTCTGTTACTGATAATTCATATGGGCGGATACATTTTTCTGAAATTTTAGCCTGATACCATACTCACAATCAGTGATCTTTTTAAACGATGGTGTCACCGACCTCATTCCATTTAAAATTTTGATACTATATTGCCTCCTATCGTCAATTTTTG